>SCDS01000240.1:143035-244906 GCA_004149465.1 Drosophila nigromelanica | reverse complement strand
AGTTGATTTAGCCATGTCCGTATGTCCGTCTGTCCGTCTGTATGAACGCAAGGATCTCGGAAATTACAAAAGCTAGAAAGCTGATCTTGGTCTTATTCAGTTCGTAAATATCATACGCAGAACAATTTTATCGTTTTTTTCGATAACTTACTCCGTTTTATTAATATCGATAAAAATCGATAACATCCTTTCTTTTTCTTATAATATCTCTGAGACTATAAAAGCTAGAGGCAACATATTAAATGCGTTCTGTTTGTGTACGCCAGACGCAGATTTTGGTATCTTCGAATTTTGGATACCTCCCCCCAATTGCCCCCAATACCGACAAAACCATAAAAATCGCAAATCCAATACTACAGACCTGCAAATTGGTTTGTACATACATTTCTATGATCCTAATAAGTCCTGAAAATTTTATAACGATCATACGCTTAGTTTAGAAGAAAATAAGGATTTAGTTTCTTTAGTGGGGGCAAGCGCAGCTACCGAGTAAAGTGCGTGTGGCATGCATTTGTGTGTGTGTGTGTAAGTTTGTATATGTATGTATGAATGCAAATGGGTTAAAATGTTTATGAAGACAGATAGCAGGGTGCAGGGTATCTCCTAGTCGGGCGGCCCCGACTAGAGCCTTCTCACTTGTTATTTCACTGTTCTTTATATATTGTGTCTAAAATAAAAAAAGGTCATTTTGAGAGGGTTTATTTTCTGTTAACTGATTTTCATCTTTGATGGCATTTTGGTCATGATTAGTCCTGTATTGATTTTTCATTCAAATTATATGCATTTTAGAAAATAGATTTTTTTCGACCATACTGAATTGCAAATTTATTATAATTAGCATAAAAAAAACGAGGTTAAAACAAATTATGAAGTGCCAAGTTGTTTTTTTATCAAAAATCATGCCAAAATTTACTAATATTTTGATATGTACAACTCTCGGATACATTGCTTTTATATTTCAAACTCCCGTACTTTCGCCAAAATTTAACAGATTTTTATGTTTGATGGCATTTTGATCATGATTTAACTTCTACATTGATTCTGCATTCAAAGTATTTGCATTATTGAAAATAATATTTTCATGTTTTGCTTGCTATTCCACTAGGAACGAGTATTGCACTGTCGGGTACACCCGACAATAACGCTGTTCGTAATTTCGCTGTTATTTATATTCTCCAATTGATGATTATTAATTAAAGTTATCATAAAGTAAAGTTGACTTATTAGGCTCTTCAAAGTATTTGTGAGCGGTACTTTAATTTATAGCTGCTCGAGAAATGTATTATGTCTGCTCAAAGTCGCCTTGTCACAGCTTGTTACGCACAATATCAATTGGAGATTTAACCCAACACTCTGGGGTTGTTGGCAAAGTTTGCAACCCCTTTTAATTGTGCACATTAGCCAAACAAAAACATAGGGTTCAAAGTTCAAGCGTGACAAATAAACCAACAATTAACTTTAATAGCCATTTTCCCTCAGCCAAGACGTCGAAACGAAATCCATGAGAATTTATTTGTGAAATTAACACTTTCGCTCATTCTTGAAGTTATTGTTGTTGTTTGTCTGCCGTAAAGTTTGTCAATATATCCATGCTGTTTGGGGGCCAGAGCAGGCTGCTAGATGCCAAAGTCAAGGCTCAAATTATTGCAATTAGCTGAAGTAGTCGCTTATTGATTTTCTTGGTCAAGTGACACTTGGAAATTTGAAGAATGAGCTCGCACCCTTCCCAAAACAAAGTGTCAAATACAAATGATAGAGACAGGCAGACAGAACCAAGGACAACGCGGCGTATGAGCATTGAACTACGCGGAGTCGGCCGTGCTAATGCACAATTAATGAGCTGACAAAAATCAGCGAAGCTGAAATGTCAATAAACATTGAATTCCCATCGAATGGCAACGTTAAAGTACACTTCGACCAACACGCACACACACACACACACACGGAAGTGCATTGACATTGAGAATGTATATAATAATGATAATATTTCATAAGGTCCTGTCCGACAACAACAATCAGAGCGGAATAATCGAGAGCACGCACGGCCACCGCTGAATTGACGAGCTGAGCTAGACACGACCAGATCTTGATGGCAACAAAATCCAAAGCCTTATAAATCGCTCGGACACAGAGCTCGACGTGCCAGATAAAACTCTTGTCAAAATGTATTTTATGGCGGCTAGGGCCCTGCGGCTTGTGACGTTGCGACGTTCTTAATAAAATAGATGTTGCCATCCATTTCTTAACTTGGCTAAGGGCAAATAATAACTAGTTCTTCCCATGGGTAACATTCTCAGCACTGAAAGCAACAGCGCCTGAGCCTGGCCCAATCGAGTGCTCATTGGCCTTGTGGCCATTTTGTTTTGTCAACAATGGTGTTGGCCAAATGCAATTGGGCCCTACAATACAAGTCTTGTTGGCGCCTGTGTATATGCTTTAATTTGTGTTAAAGCAGTGATGTGTAATTAATGCCACGCCCTTTCTCACATATGCTGATTTACGGCCCCAACTGCTGGACAAATACTTCAAGCCCTGCACAATAAACAAGCTAAGAGCCAGCTCGCCTGGCAACTTCTCGTCCGTCTAAGACGCCTGCCTGTCTCTTGGCCTTGCGCAAAATTTACGCTCGCAAGCCGCTTAACGTTGTACTCGTAATTTCTTGCAGCCCACTGCCACTGCCACATTGCCAACTTGTGGCAAATTAAATTATTAAAAGGGGAGTCAACATCTTAGCAACAACACAGCAACAACAACTGGCAGCCTTCGGTTAATGATGCCGCTTTGTGACCGCTAAGCGTTTAACCTTCAGAACTTGTGTCGTCGAGACACGTGATAAATATTGTGGATGCATAATTATATATATATAAGTACATATGTAGATATATACATATGTTTACTTAATTCTTTGCTTTGCTGTTCTGCGTTTTACACACGCCCAATTTTGTTAGGCAAATAAGCTTAAGACACATTTTAATACCAGATTAATGAGCTCTTAAAAAAGCTTAAAACGAGATCTACTCTGTGAGAAGGACACACAAATTATTCATAAATATTTCAAGAACGACAAGCTAAGCTGATCAAATAAAACTCTATCTCTTAAACATAAATCAAAAAATAAAAACTGTAAAAAAAAAATTATTAAAAATGTTTGCATTTGAAAGCTAAGTTATTTAAAATAAAAAAATAATCTAAAAAACTTATTAGCAGCGATTTTTTTTTCAATTTTAACTCGATAATATTTTTTTTTGATAAATCGATGATCGATCGATTATTATTAACACGATTGCCCAATCCGTTGTTGAATTTATAATCCTTTCGGATTAACATGAAAAATGTTTCCGTTGTATTTTTTTTTTTGTATATGATCAACTTTTACAACTTTAAAACTTGCAAATTTCTGATTAAGCTGACAAAAATATTGTTTAAGCATCTGAAAGTGAAGCCGACACCAATAGAGTAAACTTAGATCAAGGACTGTTCTTGAAATATTTCCAGGTAAACACATTTATTGAATTCCCAAATACTTGTTATGATGACCGACAAAGTTTCAATTAATGTTGCCTTTTGATGGTCATATTATCCAAAGGCCGCTATTGTGATAGCTATTATGTGCTTATGTGTAATAAGTACACACACACACATATATAACATAACAGGACGTCGTGCAGGGCCAGGCTAAAAATAAATGTGAAATATGAAAAACAAGTGCTTGAAATCCTTGGGACGTCAGGCGACGCAGAAGGCTCTGCGGGGCTCAAGGAACATTGAGTAACGACTACAACCAGGGTCATTACAGACACACACACACATGTGATTATCTGGCCCAAGTGCTCGGGCAGCGGGCACTTTTGTCTACTGATTTAGCTGATGGACGCCGCCTGAAACACAAAAGGGTCACTGGCTGAATTAAATTTTAAAGCCAAAACTGGACACACGCCCGACGCAGCGGCTAATAGAATGGCCAGCGGGCTTGGGCCATGCCAGGCAAATAGCCCGGCCAAGTGCTGCAAATGTAGCCAGCTCACAAACAAATTCCGATTAGCTGCGTGTGAGGCTGCATAATATGCTTCGATTTTGCCAGCAAACGAACATAAAATTGCGCAATGTTTTCGTTTTTGCTCCCGGCTAATCATGCGTGTGTTTGTGTGTGTAAATGTGTGTGAATGAGGGAAACTAAGAAAGCAAGTGGAAAAGTCCAGAGTAAAGCTTCATGTGCACAGCAAATGAATTTTTTTTTTGTTTTTTTTCCATACCAGCATCCCAAATAATAGCCAAGTTGCGTTTTGTTATAGCATATATGTATGGTTAAAGCCCTTTTGGTTTAGGTTCGGGATATATGTATATACATATATACACTGATAGTCGCATACGTTGACGGCATTGCAGTGACCATGGTCCGAAGTTGCTGGCAGATTTGGCGTGAGCTGTCACATTTGACTTTGTCTAACCTTTTGTGATGTGGAGAGTGTGTTGCAGTTGTAATTGGCATATCTGTGTCAGAGCCATCAACAGCTCAATGTGCCAAGATTAGCCCCGAGGGTGTGACCTTGCCAATGGGTGTGAATGTGGACTTGTTGACGTGATATAATGGAATATATTTAGCATGACTCTATACAGGTTATTGTGCTAACCTAATCAACATTTGATTTACTTTGAATCATTTGTTGGCTATATTCATGGCGTTTACTCTGCGTAAGTCTGATTTAAGCTGCTATATTTTATGACCTTCGACTTGGTAATGAACTATAGCAAAACCACTAAACTATAGGTCTTTATAGCTTATTAACATTACCATTTGATTAACTTGTTGACTTTGCCTAGTATTGATGTGTGTGTTAATTGAACTAGGATAAGTTATAAGAAAACCCAATATAATAACAGGCTATATTCCGTTCAACATTGAATTAAATTATCTGAATTATGCTTTGTATAAATTTGTGTAAACTCCATACAAAAGTTCTTCCCGTTTACTGTTGTTCTGTGCTTTTATTGCATAACAAATCATTTTATAAATATGTTCGCAGTCACAATCAATACTTTGCTGCTCCGGTTTATAATCCCAGTTGAGAATTGAATGAAAATCTTATGATTTAATATTGTGACTAAAACATAGTACTTAAACTTTTTATTTTTAAATCTTAATGTCAATGTTGAGGACCGCTTTTAATTTCAATTTATTATTTAAAGCTTTCGTTTTCGTTTTAAAAATCAAAGAGAATTTCTTTTTAAATTTAAGCAAATACAAATCATCTATTACCAACAACTGTCGCCGAAATCCCTTTTGTTTATTTTTTCCTAAATCAACAAAAAGATCATTTTGCTATTCGCTATTACAATAATATTGAAATGTGTCACCAGAATCAAATATCTATGTAAAAAAATTTCAAAAACACAAACTTGAAGTTCGTTTGATGCGCGTTGAGTTGAGTTGAAAATGATTGATATGCTTACCCTTGTGGTCCTTTCATTTTAAGGATTCTCCTATGGACGCACATAAAAACTATCACTGAAATCAATAAGCTGTTGGCACTCGTATCATGGGTCTTCTTTGATTCGCTTTTTTGTTGTTGTATTTTATAACTTTGTCATTGTTTGCCAGACGGACGGGGGCACTGGATGGGGCTTAACTTTACTCTCTGTTAACCATATGTTGTCTGTGGGTCTGTGTGTGAATTCGCCGGTTTGCCTTCTTTTTGTTATCCTCATTTAAATAAACCCAAATTTATAGCAAACACACCAGCACACACACACGCACACAAATACTTTGAGCGATTGACGCGCTTTTACTTGGCTTACAGCGTCTGTCGTGGTAACGGTATTGGAGGATGGGAAGTATTTGGCTTAAGGCTATTTCCGTTTTAACAATGGCTGCTCGTTGGCGTGATTTATACGTCGGAGCGTGTAGAGATTTCATTACACGTTGGTTGCGTGCCACACTTGGAAAGGTTTCCACCACTTTTATGGCCGCCACGATGCAAGAAATCGGAAGTTTAGTTTAATCGAAGTTGTTGTCACGACTTGCGACCGCTGATTGATTACCCAATTGATAAGTCAGGCGCTTGGCATGCAAATTAACTTGAAGAGCGTCGCACAACTTTTCGCCCCTCGCATTCAATACTAATTTGCAGCTGCGAAACAAATGACATTTGGCAACCAACATTTGCCTTATTATTGTTCGTTGTCATTTAGGCCAAAGTGGAGTTCATGTCGTTCATTTTGACAAATTCAAATTTGTTTCAAAAACATGGCAACAGCTGCTGGTTGTGACCCCGGGAGTCAAGAGTGGTGTCTACAATCATCTTGTTATACCCTGTATTCAATGCAAATGTGTAATAAAGGGTATAATGACATCACCGATATCTTATTAAAATCGTTTAAGTTTTAAGTAAGTTGTGGTAGATTATATCAACACAAACTTTTAGTTTAAATTTTGTTCCTTCATATGAATGCAGAATTCAGTTAGAATGCATGTTGTGTCAAAGTTAGGAAGAGGGTATACTTCAGTCGGGCACTCTCAGCTAGAGCAGTTTATCTTTTTCTGTTTGATTTTGCGGCGCGCAAGTAAAAAAATAAACTTTAAACTTTTGTAACCAAAGTCACATGCATCGAACATTGCGAGGGTGGCCTAAAACGTTTTCGATATTAAACTTCTTTAACAACCACAATATATAAAAGAAGCAATCCAAACCCCAGTTTATTAGAAAATATTTGTGTATTAAGTATTTCATTTGATTATTTATTATTCCTATCATTTTAATATTAATTTTTAGCAAATTGAATTTTTTTGTTTCAATAAAATGTACTTCAAATAACTTAAAATTATGTTAAGAAGTTAAAAACTACTGTCAAAAATTAATATTAAAATGAGATGAAATTTATGTAAGTTCATAAAATTCAGATATATAAATGTTTATTCATTTACTTAACACAACTGATTCGAGCCCCACTCGAAATCGAACTTTAAAATATCCATTGACATCAAATAAGTTGATAAAAAACCGCTTGAGCTGCTGCATTGCAAACTGAACTCTTGGATTTCAATGCATAAATTATTTGAGTACAGATGAGCTGCCTCAGGCTGGAGTTTTTTTTATGGGGGTACCTACCTCATAAAAGTAGAACGAATTCAAGTTGTCCAATTCGCCCGCAAATGGGAACGTTGTGTTTTCGCCCGCTGCCGCCTGAAAGTCGCTGCCTGGCACTGTTGTTGGTGCTGTTGTTGCAGCTGCTGTTGTTATTGTTATTATTGGTGCTGCTTGTGCTGCTGTTGTCGCCACTGTCGTCTGGTCTGCGCCGGCGGTCGTTGGCGTCGGCGCCAACATCACGTGTGAGATCGCAGGTGTAAAATATGTCAGATTAACTGCAGCCTCCGCTGGCGCTGATGCGGTCGCTGTGGCCGTCAACGTCAACTGGCTGCCATTGGACGCCTGGGGTGGTGCCACCATGCTCGACGACACGGAGGCCAGTGTATAATAGAGTGAGCTATCGAAAAGCCTCAGATGCAACATGCCACCAGTATTGAGCTCTAAACCATATCGAGACGATTGTAGCTGCAATGCCAATGGAAATCATGTTAATACACTTTACATTGTATATAAAAATAAACACGTGCAATCACAATTGCTCAGCCATAAGATCTGTTAAGCTCTACTATTTAAAACCCCACTCAAAATCCACAGCTGCATAATAAATGCCAAGCACTCGCCCCGCGGCTGACAAGGCGCTTGTCTGTGGACTGGGATTGGTTTCTATTTTTTGGCTTGGCTTCATTTTGGTTGTGGGCACCAGCCGCTGCCTGTCATGTGTGAGCGTCTGTGTGTGTGTATACAAATTTTGTGTGTTTGTCTGTTTAGCTGGATTAATTTCGGCTCAGGTCGTGTACTGAACCTTGTTATAAATGTGGCGCCGCATGCGACTTTTGTAGGTGCCAAACTTTGGCGCTCGACAATGATAAGGGTAAGAAATTTTTTAAAATGCCTCTGCTTAATTCCATGTTAAACTTTAAAGGTTCGGGCGGGTCGGAGCAGGAAGGGCATGAATTGCAAACTTTTTAAATATCATTTTTCTAATTTTAATTTGGATTTGTTTACGGATGGTATACGGCTTCAATGAGCGTAGAGCTAATAATTAATAATTTTGTACAAGGAAATGTTTAACATGTGTGTATGAGATTTAGTAGAATTTTTTTCCTTAAGATTACTTAATTTTAATTTATTCTAATTTGTATATGCAGCTATGTTTGGACTTTTTCTACAATAATGACATTAATATACAATTAAAAATATCGAAGTTCATTGATTAAGAATTTATCGAACAAAACATTCTTATGGCAATTAAAGGCAATTAGTTTGCTAATATATTTAAATCTTAAACTTCTGAATGTTAGGCATTAAATAATAATTCATATGCGGGCAAACAGTTCCCAAAAACTGCTGGAATGGATAAAATAAAGAGTAATGTGTTAATTATTAAAAAAATAAAAATTATTGTTTTAAAAGTTAGCGAAATTTTTATTTTATTTCTTATATGAATAGATAGATAGATGATACAGATGTATAGTTAATGCGTCATGATATACTCAGACAATAATTAATTAATAGAATTTCTGATTTTTTTTGTATTAAATAAAAACCTGTCTTACTGCTTGTATTTGTGTCTTTAAGATGATAGCATCTCAAGCCCGCACTTTTCTAAATCTAATATATGATATAAGAACACATACAAATACACAGTCATGTAGAGAAGTGTCTGCTCATTATGTTGGAGTAGCACGTCTCTAGAGAGATTATCAGCATGTCACTAATTGAATAAAACATATGGACATTTTGACCCCAGCGGACATACAACTGATTGCTGGCTTGTTCAAAGCTGATAACAATAAGTTAAACAATTAGCTTGCTGCCAACAATGGCAATGTCCTGGTAACACGCACGTCTGTGTAAGCCAACAAAAGGACTTTTGAACTTTTTGTGTGGCCTTAAAACTTATGCATGCATATGCGACGCAGCTTCTGCCTGGCTGTCTGTCTCCCCTCTAGTTATATATGTGTGTGTGTGTCTGCTTAAATGTCTGGTGTGACCTTTGACAGTGACTTAAAATTAAAATCGCAAGATGTCAACTTTTTAGCCACCAGCAACCGAATCGTGCATGAAGTTTCCAAATAAATTTTATTTAAAATACAAACAAAGTTTGCGGCCAGGTATGCGGTCTACAAATGCGAGCACGCAACTATTTTGGCAATGATTTATTAGCACACGTACACCTCATGAGAGGTGTGTATGTGTTGTGCGTCTGCGCTGCCTGCTTTCATTTTGACACATTCAATTTAGTCGAGTGCCTGCCGCTTGGGGGGCGGTTAAGGCGTGGCCACATGTCGCCACTTTCGATGCTTATAAATTTATCACTTTTTATTGCATTTCACATGCGCATAGTTTCATTTGGCACATGGCCAACAAATGCTTTGCAGCGTCTGTTTAATGTTGCATATATGTCAACCAAGCCCCCCACCCCCCGCCATCTACCTACAGCATGGCGCCTTTGTGGGTGCATTGCGGAAAATAATTACTAGAAATGTGCAGCTAAAGTGTCATTTAAGTGCTAATGCTTTGAAGTGCAGCGCTTTAAAAACATGTTGAATATGATATATTGCGCATACGCAGCGTTTGCGTTTGTTTCTAAAAACTGCAACTTTGCGAAAGTTTCTCTTGGTTGTAAATAAATACAAATTGTTTGCTGCAATTTGAACTTTATGCTTTGATAGTTAACCGACTTTGTGCTGTAAATGCTTTATTTTCATTAAATTATTTATGTACTGTTTATGCAATTGTTGTGAAACTAAAATATTCTCCTGTTATTTGTTGTGCATTTGTGAATTTTAAAACGAAAACTAAAATTTTATTGGCACTGAGCGTCCAAAAAAGTATTTATCTTAAAAATTCATTATAAGCTGATTAACAGGTTTTTGCAGAATTATGAGCAAGCACGTTACTTCATTATCTCAACAGCTTTTATATTAAATACAATATTCAATTCAGCATTCCAGTTGCACATTTGTGATTATTAAACTCGGAATTTTGGCTTGCTTCCGTTCATGGGAAATTTACACAATTCTTTTAAGTAGAATTAATTAAATGTATTTCCAGTAAATTTGCAATTATATTAAAATGAAAAGTGCTCGAGTGCATAAATATAAATTTAAAATTTATTATTTTAAATTTATTAATTCACAAGGTTAAATTTGCTTCTTTTTTTAAGTATTAAAGATTATGGTTGGCATATTACAAAATATATTTTTTCTCTGTTGTTTAAATACTCTTAAATTCATACTCCCGTATATAAACAGAATTTGAATTATGCATGCAGCTTAAATTTGTCGACACCTCGCTAACCTTCTTTTATTTGTATTATATATTGTAATATTTATTTTATTTTATTTATTCTTGTTCTCAATACCTTTTTCGTTTCTTCTTTGACAATTGCCTGTGCAAATATGCATACTATATATTTCAATACAAGTAGTTGTTATATGCATATGTAAATTGGTTAAATCCCTCCCAAGACATAATCCAAACAGCACATTTGGACTTTGCATAATCAGTTTGGCATTTAAGTTTTAGGCTGCCGCTGCTGTTTGTGTTAATGCGCATTTAATTTGCATGCAAAATATCCAAAATATCTGCAAAAGCTCCTATTCTTGGCCTAGACGCGATCTGGTGCCAAAGCGCCTGCGAGTATTTGATTTTATTTGTTTTGCTATGCGCTTTAGTTCAATGTGATTGACATATTTTGACTAAGCTGTCAGCCAAAATGCAGACAGCTTCAGACAATAAGAAGCCAAATTCAACGACACTTTTTTTTGGCTTGGTTTATTTTTGTTTTTTTTTTGCTGGCAACGCCGTTGGCATTTTTGTCGAGTGTTGTTGCCAGCATTCAATTTGATTGGATAAATCAGTGCAAAAACGTGGCTCAAGTGAATGAATGCAGGAGCGGTTTTTCTTTTTCAAGCTCGAATGAGCAGCTTAAAGAATTTCTCCTTCACTTCAGATAGTTGAGTGCGTAATCAATGCAGTCGCTTGCCACACAAATCCGACAATTTGGCAATCTGACAAACTGACAGCTTAAGAACAGCCACTTTCTCCATTGTGCGTTGCAACAACTAAACGCAACGTTGCGTATGCGTCATAAAAAAAAAACAAAAAGAAAAAAACCAAATGCAGCAGCTGCTGCTGACGGTTACACTTGACTTTACTGCCACTTGGTGCATATTTATGTTTTGTTTTGTTTTCGCTTTTGATTGTGACCGCCATTATATATAAGCCATTACGTTGTCTGCAACTGGCTTTAATGCGCCCAGTCAGAATTGTCGAGCACACATATTGCAACAGGACACGGCGTGTCGTCGCCATGTTTCCGCAAAATGAAAAATTGATTTCACTGCAAAAATACGAGCTTGGCCAGAGCAGCGGCACAAAACTTTATTGGGTCAGCAGTTTGTCCACGTTTTCTCTGTTGTATTTTTCTTTTATATCATTGTTACTCATTTTTTTCTTTTTTTTAAGCTTATGCGTTGGTTTGTGCTGTTTGCGTTATGTTTATGGTTGCCCTCCCGCCCGTTGCCACATACAACTCTGCCTCATCTGTGCAATTGCAGTTCATGGGAATCAGCACAATAACAACACAAGTTTAGTATTTCATTTCGATTTTATGGAGCGTGACGTGTGCTTGCGGCATAAAGGATAATTGGCAGAGGAGTAAGCCATGGCGACTTGCGAGTACTTCCATAAAAATGAACATATTAACTGCCAGAGATTTTTTGTTTTTGGTTTGTTGGCTTTTTTACAGAAAGTACTCATATTTGAGCTAGCTCATAGTTAAAAAAACTGATAATAATAAAAAACCATATCTAGCTATAACATGTAATTTTTAACTTGGCTCTTTCTTATTTTTTTTTACCAGACAAAGCTCTTCAAAACTTTGCATGCTTGCAAGCAATCTGGTTGATGATAATGTTAAGTCACTTTGAAATTACCAAACACATCAGTTTTGGGGGGTATTGCGAGCCAAGCTAAAATAAATAGCTATAAAAAGAAGACAAAATGTTGAGCTTTTATTAAATCTTTCGAACGTCAATTTTAATGTATGTTTCTTTCTTTATTTATTTTTGTGTTTTCAACTGGTTAAGCATAAAAATATTGAATATCCTTTTATAATAAGGCTTTTTTAAGTTTTCCTCCAGTTCAATGTCAGATTTCATCAAACACACACCTACTTGACGACAGTCGGAGTTTCCCACCAAAAACTAAAAAAAAAAGACATTATTTTGTAATACATATATATAGCTGAAGGCCATGGCAGCCATTGCAAGTTTACACACCGATCATAAAGTCGGTCCTTTAAATAAATAAAAAAATTTCTTTTTAAAAATGGTAATTCAAAAGTAATAAGTATTAATAATTATTTTCAGAAAAATTTCAATATAAACATTTAGTTTAATAATATCGCCTTGAATAATAAACGCCACAAATGAATTTGTTTATTATTTGCACCTGCTTTCAAATTGCTTTATATAAAGAGTTGTGGAGAATGCCAGACAAAATTAGTCTGGCTAAGAGCCTGTTAATGCGAATGTCGCGAAACTCAACTAGTCACTAATTTTGAATCTAAATGGCAGGCAAAAATAGTCGCACGTTATACTTTAATTCTATGGATATTGCCAAAGTACATTGGCACATTTTGCTGTCTCGATAGTAAGAGCAACTGAAATGTATACGCTGTAGGCCAAAAACAGAAGGGTATATTGCATTTAACAAGTAAATGAAGAAAAGTCTCTGCTTATTTCCGTTTATTTTGTAAAACACTTTTTAATACATTTGGGGAATGTGGTTGTTGACCAACTCGAAATAGTTATGTACTTTTAGTATCTGTTTGTCGAACACTTTCTCGTAGAGTGCTCTCAGTTACCTAAATGCCAAATAGATAGCACAACGTAATTGAAAACTTGCAGGATGCTCGTTCCCTAGTAACATTTTGCATCTTCGTTGTTGGGTGTCCCTAGTGGCCAAAATGCCGACGCGTCTGTAGACGTGCGGCATTGAATGGCATTTTATTTTATTATTAGACACAGGTGCTTGTGCATTTATATTCAAATTTGTAGCACCTGTAAAACAGTTTGCGAAACAATGATGCCACAGCAGGCGCCGGCAAAGGGTCGCCCTTGTCTGGCAGCTGCCGCACACACACTTAGTATGCGTGTGTGTTGCCACAGCTGTGGCCATTTGGCAAAAGTTAGACAAATATGAATCGCATCGCAACATTTGCCACTTGAGATTACGTTTAGAGTCACCAGCCAGCGGTAAATTTAAAGTTTTGTTCCAGACATTATGATTATGACATGGCCAAAAGTAGAACAAGAATGAAAAGTTTGACTTACACGTGTCTGAGCTAAATGGCATTTAGGCAACTTGGCTCCGGCCAAATACACGATTTTGCTCTCTAAGCTGACAGCACTTAATTCAACAACTACACCAAAGACCAAAAATAGCACCGAAGAAATGGTTGAAAAGAAAAATGCGTATACGACATGTTGCCTAGGCAGACGTGTGGGCAGCATTTCAATGGCCGCACACTTTCATATTCGCAGTTATATTTAAAGCTTTCTCGACAAAAAAGAACAGAAAATATAACAACAGCAATTGATAAAGCCATGTGAGTGCCTAGCCGATTTATTATTAATTCTCGACCTATACACACACTCACGCACGCACACTTGCCTTTTTTTGTTCTTACGTGCTTATCGGCGTCTGTCTGTCAAAATGTCAACAGCTAATGTTTTTTTTTATTTTCTGCTAAAGCAACATGTGTGTGGCTCGAGGCCAAGTGCCACACAGTGCGTATGAGCGATATTTGTTGAAATTTGAATGACAAGCTCGTGTAAATTGATACTTAAATGCGTTAAGCTATGCGCAGACATGGCCGCTTTATTTGTGCATTAAATGGACTTTCTTTAAGCACTTTAAATACAAAGCCGAAGCGCCTGCCAAGTGGCCACCCACAAACCAAGGCCAATGCGTGCGGACTAAAATAGAAATGAAAACAGGGCACAGGAAACCGTGAAAACATTTTTTTCTCCCACTAAAGTGGGGCGGATTGGCATTTAAGCGCCTTTCATTGAATGTTTACATTTAAACGATTCGCACCTGAACGAGGTAGCAAAAACAAAGGCATAAATTAAGCGAAATAATTAAATCCATTGAAATGAGTGGAATGAATGAACGAATGAATGTCTGAATTAATGTTGAACGTAACCGGATGCTGAGGCTGCTGCCTGACCACGCCCAATTGGCCAAAGCCTATTAAGTCAATTATAAATAAATTATGCTGCTTTCAGCAAATACTTGACTGCATTAGTTATGCCAAGCCAGGAACAAAAGTAATCAGCCAAAGGTAACAGAAGCTGGCATTAATTATCCAGCGCGGCGAAGGGGCGTAGAAATATCTGCCAGAAAGTTATTAATATTATTTATGCGTATTTACGGTATGGACTACACCAAATTGTTACAATAAATTCTCATCCCCTAACAGAGCGAAATAAAAGCACTTTTAATGTTAACTAAGCAGGATACTTGACAGGTCTAGCTATTTCATTAAATTTACACAACATTAACCAGCTTCATAAAATATGCAACAATTTCATAACTGGTTCTAATGAAACTAATGCCACGAGTCAAACCAATGCGCAAATATCTCACAGCCCCATTTGAGACTTTGTCAGATAGGCAGACAGATGGAAGTGTTGACAGATAGACAGTTGGATACACAAATAGACCATCAGACATACAAAACCTAATACAATCGTATATATAATTTATGCGGTGAACAGAGTTTGCCAGCGACGCGTTTTCGCCTTAAGTAGAATTTTGAACTTGACTTAATAAGACAGAAATACAACAAATAGAAAATGCCACAACCACAAAACAGCAGATTTAATTTAAGAGGTGTGCAAAAACTGCGTAGAAAATTGGCTGAAAAATATATAAGAGCTTTATAAAATGAAAATTAAATAAATGAAATAATATAGATGTTAAAGAAAACAAAATTATTTTGTAATTTAAATTAACTTTTATTAGTGCGAAAATATAAAAGAAAAAATATAATACTAAATATTTTAGTAATATCTAATAAACTTTTTTAATTTAATTAATATACTTAGCCATATTTTATAGTTGCCTATTGCAAATTATTTTTACATATTCTGCTAAATCGATTTAAAATGTTTGTGTCCTAAAAATATTGAATATGAAAATAAATTAAATAATAAATGGTTAATATGAAATTAAACAATTTATTTTATACCATGATAATAATAATAATGCTACCCGAATTTGCTTTAATATAAATAATTTAGCTATAAAACAGCCAAATGAGCAACACTTGACGTCTGCACATGCCTTTGTGGTTAAGCCCAGACCGAGGCCCATACGTAAAAGGCCATCGCTTGTTAATTAATCAAAATACTGTTGAGGCTGTTTCCAGTGGCTGGATACATTTTGGTGAAACAAACAACGTGGTCAACGAACCTGGCGTCGCACTTGTCGCTGTGTGCAAACAATTAACATCAGAGCGGCCCAATCAAAGTGCATTGGATTGGCTTGATTCGAAATTTGCGAGCTATTTAATTAAACGCTGAATAATGTCGCACGTGTTGCGCCAGGAAGTGTCACAGTCAGCGTCACCAGAGCCGTTGCCGACACCGACACCAATACCCTGACGGCCTCTGTCACAGACGTCATGTTAATTTCAGAAAAGCAATTTTGGTGAACGCAAACAAAAGTTGCGATTGCAGGCCAGCAAGTCAAAGAATACAAAAAAAAATAAAGTAAAAAAGTGGCAAATTCAAATTGAAAACTCACAAAAGGAAATGGACGCGACGTGGGCGATGCCACACACCCAAAAGAAGACCAAATAAACGAAGTGGCAGACAGAGTCAACAGACAGTACAAGAGAAATAAAAAGAGAGTTTCGAGAGAGAGAGAGAGGTAAAAGATAAAGAGGCAGTAAGATAAAAAGAGATGGATCTCAACACCCACAGCAGCAGTCAGTAAATTGACAATGGTTAAATCAGAAATTTCGCTGGTTTCAATCTGCGATGCCAAATACGTTTTGTGCCACATGCGGCACATGCGGCAGATCAACTGTGAGTCGCCGCCTTTTTTGGCATGTCTGTAATTAGAACTGAGCAAGGGCAAGCCCTGGCGTTGGACTGGGAGCGTTGGTGGGGGCAAGAAGCAACGACCAATTTATGATAATCAAAAGTCATCAACGCTAAGACAACGCAACGTGTGCTAATACCCTATGATGCAGATCCTTAAGGGTATATACATGTAAATGAAGAAATACTTATTTACATATTATATATATACATATTTTGATTGATTAAAAATTGTTTTCTCAAGTTTGAAATAATTTGATAATGGATTACATATATAAAATTTTTGTTTTTCAATTTAAGAACACCTTTTACCTTATGTGAAACATATTTTTAACAATGTTGACAATGAGGACAAAAACAGTACACGAAAATTTTTTTAACTGGATTGGCTTGATGTTGCAGGCCGAAGGGTGCACCGTTAATATTATCGATAAACTCTATGGCTATAATTAAGTAATCTGCTGAACATGTAATTATCGGCAACCATATACTGTAGCATACTTTTCAGCTATATTATTGCACAAATGTAAATGCAGGGTATTTGATCGTCGATCATTTTTCTTGCTTGTCTTGATATTGTTGTCAATCACAGTCTGTCAATCAGTCAGTGAGTTGCTCAGGCAAACAGCGAGTTTTTAACTCAGCCAAGTTCCAGACCTGTCACAAGTCGCTCAGGTGTAAAATAATTTGTCTCGCTTCTGCCTGGCAATCGAATCAATAAACGACTGGAACGCTGCAAACGACATTGCCATTAATAAAAGTAAAAAAAAATAAATACTGAAAGCAAAAACCAAAAACTTAGTCATTTGATGCTGCTGCACATTACGCCTGCGGCTAATGCCCCTTAATTGCACAGTCTTTTGGCTCCTGCGGTGCTTCTTTGACTTTTCGTTAACTCTTCTTCTACCAATCGGTCTGTTACCTATGCGCGACACGTACGCGACGACGGGACTGCAAAAAGATTTTACTCCTTTCATGTGGGCTTAGCGCACTTTCTCACATCTGTTTGCATACCTCGGCATGTCGCAATGTGGGTTTGTGTATGTGTGTGTGTGTGCTGCGTGTCTAACATTTGATTGCCCCACTTTATCCATAGACAATATCAAACAGATGTAAATAAAATTGAGTGTCGGACGTGTATTCTTATTCTTAAGTAGCAGTTGTTAAGTATTTTAGGGCCATTTTTTTAATATAGTCAAACAGAGTTTCGCAATATAGTTTATCATATCGCACTTCAATAAACGTGGCAAATAGATTTGGTTAATAATTACTCGCTTTTATCATGTCCATAAAGAATAGACATCATTTAATTAGCTTTGGCAAATTATGATTTTTGTAAATGTATACTGACATGTCGTTAATTCTATTAAATAATAGTGTATTTATATATTATAGCTAATATATTATTTGCATTAATTAGTATTTTTGTACAGATAAACAGAACTGACACTAGTACAAAAATATTAATATCTTTATTAATAACTTTGATTGTCTAACAAATAAAAATAATAAATAAAACAAGAAAGCTCTAGTCGAGAGCGCCCGACTAGCAGATACCCTAAACACTGCAATCTGTCATTACAAGCATTTCAACCCCGTTTCATTTATATTTACATTGTACATTATAAATATAAAGTGTTGGAGATGCTTTCTTCTGCCAGTTAGATAAATTTGCACAAAACCATTATACCCATTTTTAATGATTTCAGGGTATAATGATCATAATATAAAATAATGTTGTAAATGAATGTTTTTATGTCTTTTATAAAAAAGCGGTTAAAAAAAGAAAGACATAATTTTGTAATTAAAATAATAATAATGTAACGCGCACTATATGATTATTAAGAAAAATATATTTTTATTTAATTAACACATTTTTTATAGTTTTTCCTCAAAATAAACTAACAAACACTCACCAAATATGCAATTCAAACACGTTAAGTTTTATTGTCGCTTTTCTTGTCGCATTAAGAAAGTCGTAATAAACACATTTAGACGAAGATGCAAAAACGATTTAATTTTCCACACTGACAATTATTTTCAATTTTCCAACATTTTTCTTCGGTACTGAAAACTAGTTAATAATTCACAGAAAATATGCAGTTAAATTTTCTCATCAGTTATGACTTTGATCGTGGCCGACAATTGCGCAATAGTTACTATTTAAATCGTTACGCTGCATCACAAAAGCCACATACACGACAGAAATCACTTTTCCCATGTAACCAACCCGACCCCACACCTAAAACCCAGAATGCACAGAACAAGAACGCATTTCGAAACTTTTTGCATTTAAGTGCGCAAAATGTTTATTTGCATTCGATTTCATTTTGTCTGCGCAACAACTACAATAACGGAAACATTTTATTTGAGACGTGTCCCAGCCAACCGATTTGATATGAATGATAATTGAGTGAACCAGAGGCAGCAAATGCGATTCTGCCTGCAATCTGACAATCATATTTGAGTATATTTGCATTGTCGCAGATTTCCACTCACGATTGTTTGCTTTGGGCTAGAAGCTAAATTAATTGTTTAATAGGTTTAGATCTGTCTCAAAAGTGGTTTGAAAGTTCAGAAGTGTAAATCGAAGAGCAGAAAATATTGTAAGTATTCAAATTATACTCAACTTGAAACTTAAGAATGAATAAAATTAATGTCAAACAAGCAATTTTATAATTTTAATATTGCCTATTTGGCTATTTATCTACCAAAAAATATTGTAAAGTAGCATAACAATTTTATGTAAATTAAATTATATGGCTACTCTATATGAAAAAAGAACATATTGGTAATATTTAAATTATGCTAAGAGAATATTTTAAATTTTATAGAATTCAACATATAAAACTTATATTGAATCGAAATAGATATGACTATTTGATATGCTTCTGATTATTTAAAATAAACAATCTGTATGTTCAGCAACAACAATGGATGAAAAGCATTTAATATCAACTGCAAGTGACAATGTATTTCAAATAAATTGTATTTTGAATGCATGGCAATCGAGGGAATTGACAGCTGTACGGCATATTTGACTGACCAATTGGCTGATTGAGAGCATGAGTGCTCGACGCGTGCAAGATGTTAATGAGCTGTCGCTCCATTAGCGCGCTGCCATTTTTGGTTTTCTTTGACTGCAGCTGACGTCATTTTTACGCATATCAGGGAAATTATCAAAACTGTATTGCAGTTGTTGTGTCACAACTTTGTTGTTGTTTTTGTTAGCATCGGGCCCCAATGACAGCAATTTTGTCAACATGACAATGACAACAACGTTGCTGTTTTGCTAGTTGTGGCTTCTATGCAGGCATTGCTTATTCTTGTCAACGCCGGGTAAACAGCGGGATCCAAATACATTTGACATAGGCCATCTAAAATATATTTTGCTTATCATGCCCCACACACATGCCCCAATTACAAACAAACAAAAGTGTTTTAATCACAACAGCGATAAAATTGTGAAATATGTTGTGGTTTACAGACCGGGCTATCTGTCCAAGATTTATGCGACATTTAAACTTGAATTTGTGGCTTTGGTTATGCGGGCAGCGGCACTTGGCCAAACAGTTTATAGCCTAAGCGCACGGCTTTAATGTTTTCTCCTGCAGAGCTGGGGAAAAAAGTATAAAATAGGCATACAACTATTTTCCTCGTAAAAGTTCCTGATAAGTTTAATGCAAAGGACAAAATGATTGTGAGCAAGATTTGAATCACATTTTTTAGTTCGAAATCCTGTTTAAAGCAAGGATTTAATTTCACTGATGTACAAGTTTTATTTTAATATAAAACAGCTTTATGATTTAACCTGAGAACTCACTAAATAGAAGCACATTCCATCAGCTCTTACTTGAAGCAGGGGAGTTATAAAAGCGATTTATGTAAACGATTTATGTAAGAATTTATCTCACATATGCATAAGTGTGTAAATATGCATAAATGTGTGCTTAATATGTGGCATTACGCATACGTCGCGTTGTGCAGAGCATTAACAAGTTAAAAATGCAAGGCAAGTGGTTTTCTTTCCCAGTGGGTGGGCTCACATGACGTATGACTAACGTGGCAGATGAACGAACGTCAGAGGCGGTAAATGCAAGTGTTTTTTTTTTTATTTTTAAATCACATAAATTACTTTCGCATTTCCCACGCGGTGCGGCTACCGTTGCCAGTTGGGGGCTTGGACGTTCGGGATGCGGCCAGTGTATTGAATGACATGATATTACCATTAACAATGGCGCAACAATAACAATAAAAATAAAATTATTGAAATGTCAAGCGCGGACCGATTTACGTACGCGCATAATTGCGTGGTCAATAAAAATTTAAATACGCATTGAGCTGTCTGATGGCGATTATTGGCCTCAAGTGCAGTCGATAATTAAGTCGAACGTGTTAAGAGCGAATAAATTAAACGTAATGAGCAACATTAAATAATTCATGCAAAAGTATTTCTTAAAGACATGTTCTTGGCGTCGGTGTGAAAGTGCAAACCACAGCAGAGAGAAGACGCACAGGCTGGCGAACGCCCACTGGGACAGCCGCCCATTAATGTGGCGGTGGCATCATTAAAAAAGTGCCGCACACAGCACAAAAAAAAACACCGAAAAAAAAGGAGCAGACAGTCAGGCAACCAGACAATTGGACGGCCAGACAGTCGGCACATTATTGGTAATCACAATATTTATGTGCGTTTAACGACACGACAGGCAAAATTGTTGAAACAAATCATTGACAGCTGGCGCAGAGCGGCATTATCCACACGCACATTTGCGGCGGTCTGCACATCAGTACAAATTTCAACTTATCTTGCTTTTACTTGCAAATTTTCCTGCCATTTTTTTTAGCACCTCGCGGCCTTGTTCTTGGTCACTTTGGCATTTTGCGTTGTTTACCAAAACCTTTCTTGCTGTAAATCAACCTTTTTTCTTAAAAAAAACCGCATAGAAATCCTGAAAAAATGCTGCATAAGCTATATTTCAATCTACTAAGAAATTATTTCTTAAAAAGCCAAATATATATCAAAAGTTAATATATATAAATATATATTAGTTAAACATATCAACAATTTCTAAAACAATTAATTTTATTTTAAAATATTAGTGTATTTATTTTACTAATTGAGGTGTAATGATAATAATCTGGTCTAGACCATATACATAATCATTCTGATAGAATAGAATGAAAAATAGTTGTATTATAGCATTAAAGTATTTATCAAAACTACCAAACAATGTCTCTAATTAAATAGATCAAACACTATTTTTTATTTACATATTGCTTTTATCAGTCTAAATGTATTTTATTTTGCAATAATTTGTTTGTAAACGATTTTTCTCTTTTTTGCTGAATGCTACATTTGCTTTTTAATTATTGTCAAATATTTGACAACATTTTATTTAAGGACACGTCCTAATTGCGCTTACAAACACTTATTTGACAATTTCGATTTCGTTTTTGTTGCATCGAATTTGTATTTTCATATCAGCCTTTGTCACAGGGCAATTGCAGGAAAACCCTTATATGCAAAAACATTATACACAATATAATTGAAATTGCGGTGTTTTTTTGTTGTCAGTTGCCTGCACCTGCTACCTATATTGATTACTAGGTGTTACTGCCAAAGTGGCTGACAAAATTAATTAAATAACATTGTTGGGTAAAAAATATTCAGGTATACAAAAGCATATTTTTATAGGGCGTGAAATTCGGTGTAATGAAAGTTTACGCTATAAAATAATTTCAAATATACATATTATAAGCTTAAATTTATAAAATCAAATAAAGAATATTTATATATAGATAGATTTATTCGCCCGCTTTGTTTATTCTTGCTCACTCTTAGTGACCCAATTTCTTGAACGATTTAGCTTGAATAAATAAGTTAGATACATTTAATTTAAAATAGCGCCACACCAGCAAATAGATTGTCGGAAAATTCAATTAGGTGTCACAAATCACTGACAGATTCAAGTTGAGCTCATTTTAATGGGCAGTGATAAGATTTAGCGGAAGTTGCCGGCTTACGAACTGACTGACAGACAAACAAAGATGTGCACGTGTGTGTGTGTGTGTATGTGTGGGTGATGTGGGTTGTGTAATAGACTACTTCCTGTTATTGTCAGTCAGCTGTGAAGTCAATGAGATGTAAAATTTGTCAAATGATTACCGAAAAAGCAGCAGAAAATGTCAAGAAAATATATATGAGCTTTTATATCTTTGCAACATTATTTACTGTGCTCAAAAAGGAAAATATGCTTTGGGGTCTGATAAGTATATACAACAAAACAAATACCGGACGTGAGTAGCTAAAGTAAGAAGTTATAAGGAAATTGATCGAAAAATAAGTTGCTGCCAAAGCTGTTAGCAAGGCATATTTAATAATAATGCTATCAGCATGTCAAGAAAAAATGTTTGAAATATGCCAGAGCCAAGCATTGGAAATTGAAAATCACAGAAATTTGAAATGTAAAATGCGAAAGTATACGACAAATATTACCAGCTACAAATACCATTTGCAATTTTACACGCACGTATTTTTATTTCTTTATGTGTTTGAGCATATGACTATGAGCATGAGCTATGGATATGGGTATAAGTATGGGTATGCCCATACATACGTGATTTCTGGCTGGTATTTCTATTGCATACATCTAGGCAGCTGGCATGGCTGTGGACAATTCACTCACAACCCGGCTTTAATTTTTCAACTTGAGTGCCTGCTTATCAAGCTTATTTTATGGCTTTTATAGTCTGCAGCATTCCAGAGAATACTAAAAAGCAGGGCAACGTATCTGGTTTCCATGCCTTAAACATTTAGGAAATGTTTGCAGTTTTGTTTTCCCTGAATTTATTAAACAAATTTTCTATGCAATTGAGTAGAAAACGTTTTTGAGAATGCCCTGTTTTTCACAGCATGATGCTATATTTATGCGCATTTTACAGCTGCTGTAAATCAGTGCTCGGCCTATCATCATTGCCACGCCCACACACTGCCAAACACACACACACCCAGCTTGTCGTATAAAAACCACATGATTAGTTCTGCTTGTGTGTGTGTGTGTGTGTGTTGTTCTGTCTGCAAGAAACTCTGGCAAAAACTTGAAAAGACAACTTCACATATGCTGCCAGCTTCGTATTGCATGTGAGTATCGCTCTCCAGCTAACAACAACTTCATAAATATGTTGAGCATGTGTATCGCATAACAGCCCCGGCAACAACCCTCGTGGCACCTAACAAACCCTTGAAACAACTCCAACATTAAAACTTCCCTCTGGGCAGAGATTTGTGCTTGTCATCGCTCAAAGCAAACCATTTTTACGCTTCCGTTCAACAACAAAATGGCATTAAACGCAGATCAATCACAATCTAGACACCGAACTGACCCACATAGACACATGATATAGGGGACAGTCACTGTGTCAGTGGCCGGGCGGGGGGAGCTACAGTTTCGGTCTATCAATAACTGGCATTTAAACTTTAACGTTAGCACTCCGTTTTGCTTTTTTGCCTTGGGTTATAAAATTTTTCTATTTGCTGAGTTTTTATGCATTTGCCGGGACAGAGTGCAGTTTCCCAAATTTGCCTTGATTTGGGTTTATTTGCAGCATGGGAATGGATATTTATAGAACCTTTATCACTCTCGTTAAACTTTTGGATATTAAGCAGCATTGCCCTCATCCATTAATTACCTATTTTTAATTAATTGCCAAATAATTTCAGGGCTTTACTCGATTTTCTTGTGGTCGATGTTAGCCATGTTTTGCCAATACTTTTTGGGGAATTTTGGTAGCCACAGTTAGGCAAAGTTCTGGTCGAAAATTGTAAACTATTTGATTCAACTTGACCAAATGAACTGAACATTTTAGCCAAGTTAAGGAAACTTTTAGTTTTCATTTTACATTTGCTTGTCCAGTACGTCTGCTGATTGTGGCTTCTCTTCGATGAATATGAATATTGCATATGTTTAATCAACCAAAGTGCAGTCGTATATGCCAATAAAGTCCTAGCATCCGGACTTAAATTCCAAGTTATCAACATACTGTTCTGAGCCAAAACCAATTTTATTATTCTGATCTGGTTGCAAAATATATCCTTATGTTAAAAAAGTTTATAAGAATAGTTTGATTAAATTTATCGAAAAAAATATAATATTAAGATGGGTATCATAGAGTTGTGCCATATATATGCAATAAAAAAATATTGATTTCATATTGAGTTGTCATACTTATATATACATATTATATGTCCCGTTTGTTAGCTGTCCATCTGTATATATTTTAAATTACTTACAAATTTAGACAATTTCAAGATATTTATTATATTAAACGAGTATCTGTATCTGTAAAAATGTATTTATTTAAATTACCAATAGATATATATATATTATATATTTCATATAATTATATTTAGTAAAAACATTATTACGTAACTAATAACTTTGTTTAAGCTACACGCATAAAATATTAAAATTGATGTGTTATTTGATTAGCTGAATTGTGATTAGGATTTTGATTTAAATACTGTAAGCGTCGTTAACTTTTGGTATTTATTTACATTGGCATCTAATGTTTGGCAAATATTGTATTGCATTGCCGCACACTTAATTTTGAATACCACAAATTCTCATTCACAACAACAATTTTGATATCCATGCCAACGTGCGTATTTGATCAACAATGTGGCCACTTTTGCCCCGCCCCCTGTCTAGCTGTCTCTACGAACACGCACATAAAATACAAATGAAAGTTTTTAGAAACAAGAAATACATATGGAAATTTCAACGAACAATTCAAAATGATTTAGACACATTTTTAAGTGCATTTTGCGCTGTGGGCTGTGTGCAGCAAAATAATTTGCATATCACTTTGAACTCTAAACAATATTAAAGGCAACTAATTGATTAAACAATAAATAAGCCAACGAAACAGATATACAAATATGTGGCAATCATTGAAATTAATTGCATGACTTTTCGACACGGCATTTGCATTCAAACGCAAATGTTAAGATTTATCACTGTCAACTAAATATATAAACTGAACAGATACTTAAGAGCTAAGACGCGGGTCCAAGGCATGGCGCTTATTATTACGAAATACTCACTCGACTATTTGCCGTGGCATGAATTGCAATTGCAATTGCAATTGCAAATTCAGATTGCGTTTGCGTTTAGTTTGAAATTGAAATTGGTCTTGAGGTTGGGGCTTGCTGGAAAAGTGTTAAACAAGCGCCGCCAATTTGCGCGAACAAGTTGTGATTTGCACTTCAATTTCGCAAATTTGGCACGAAAATTTCACCCGTTGCCGCTTGAGCAGCGGTTGCAGTTGCGCTGCACAGTTGTCTTGCCTCGGCTGTCTGCAGCAGCACGTTTTGTATCTCAAAGATGCACACACGCGCTAGCCAATTAATTGTTAACCTTTTTGTAGCGTGTTTGCAAATCGTTTAACTCAAAAACACCGACATTCAAAAACACCGTACAACGATCTGAAATTGACACTGTATTTTTGGCAACGTTTTTACAAGTTGGTAGCAGAGTTGCGCACGTTCATAAATCTTGATCTTGTTGTGCTCAATTAGCCGCTGACAAACTGTCCTTCCTGCTGGCAATTGCACTTGGCTTTGTCTTCCACTTGCCGACGGTCACATGTAGCTCAATTGTGCAACATTAAAAACAACCACATTTCATTTGTACTTTTTTACGAATAATTCTTCGCATTATTTCGTTACGAGAGTTTTGGCCGTTTTGGTCGTACGCAGCATTAAGAAATTCGCCGTCTGGCTCATTCACAATTTCGCATTGAACTGAATTTGTGTGTGGCATCGTCGTGCGGATTTTCCTGTTTGCTGTTGCTGCTGCTGCTACTCTTGCTGCTGCCGCCACCAACGCACAGTGGGTCTTTTAGAAGGTTAATCGGATTGAATATATTCAAAGCAATGAAGTGATATTTGAGTAGCATTGCTTATAAATCTATATACTTAAATATTATATCAATTACTTAGCTTTTCAATATATTTCATAAATGATTTTTTATGTTACTTATTTTATTTAAAATTAGATTAACATTTTAGGTTAACTTTTTTAATCGTTCAATTTTGTTTCATTGTCTATCACTATTATTTTTAATTTTGACTTTTCTTAACAATAGATAATATATTAAATATTTAGCCTTTGGATTTGACATATTAGCTAGTTTTCAAATTTCTACACACGCTCAATTTCAGTTAAGTTAGCTTGACCAAAATATAGGAAACATATTTTATGGACTTTAAACGCATCAAAAAGTTGACAACAGTCCAAATTCAAACATTTTTTGTGTCACTTGTAATTGGAAGAAGAGCTTTTTTGCCTGCAACAAATAGTATTGAAAAGGACCACTGTGCCACGCTGACGTCGGCGTGCGCTGCTTGATTTCACTTCAGAAAGCTTTGCCGGCGCCAGAAACTGAAACAGAAACGAAAACAGCTGTTTTTTGTTTATGTTGCTCAACTGGTTTGGCACATGTTGCGTGTTAATATGTTGCCGCTGCACTTGAATGTTGCACGTCAGTGAGTGCCATTGTACTTGATAATGGGGATGCTCGTTGCCAAGTTAAGTGCTTCAAGTGTTCAGTTAATATTTGTAATAATTCTGACATTTAATTAAGACGTCTATGTTGCAAGCAACATTTGCGGTGCAACAAATTTCCGCTTAGCAACATGCAAAAGCTTTCTGCATAGCTGACAGCTGTGCAACATTTCTGTAAAGCTTTCTTATCAGTTGGCTGTTAACAACGAAAAAAGTTAAATCAAACGTGCAGACATATGCTTTTCTAGAGGCAAAATAAATTGAGAAGAATTATAATTTGATTGCATGTTTTGGCACATTACAACTATTAAAAATCTAGCTACAGGATTTTTATATCCATTCTCATTATAAATTTTAGTTTTATTGTTAACTATTAAAAACATCTAAACAACAAACTCTTAAGAAAAATATATTTCGATGCTCGTAAAACATTTGATCGTAAAAATAAAAAGCAAACATCAAATTTGGCTCGTGTTCTTTTGAAATTAATTCGTGCCTCGTTTTGTTTTTTATTTTCATTTTTTTTAAGTTTATCCAAGCATATTTTTTGTATTTATGACTTTAATTGATTTGAGTGAAGCAAAAATGTTGACCCAAATACCATTGCATTTCATTTCATTCGGATTTGGGTGCTCACACCACATGTGCAAGACAAAAGAGGCATGTTAAAAAAAGGAGACGGATAAAATCGCAAGACAAAAGCATAAGCCCGTAAAGTGGCCGATAAACTAGTTGAATGTAAGTTGTTGTTATTGTTCTTGTTTTAAATTGTGTATGCATGACAAAAAGCGATCAAAATACAAATAATCGTCAACAATCAAAGTCGAACAGAACAATTTGTTATTTCATATAAAATGGCAGCAGCTGCGTTTATGAATATCGCATTTTAACTCAATTCGAACATGTTCGAAAACTTTGGCAGCATCGCATAAATAAGCGATTTGTTGTTGCTTTTTCTCCAATATCTGCAGGCAAATTTATTGTTGTTGTATTTATTTATTACGCACATTTAGTCATAAAGCACAGCGTACAGTGAAATGAGACAACAATTTCAGCGACTACGATGAATGCCGACACTCGTCATGTTCCCCTGTCAAGTGGGAATGCTTTAAACAACAGGCGGAGCAACAATAAAACGCGCTTAAATTAAACAAATATAAACGCGTGAATTTATTTACTTGCTGGCCACACATGCAAAAAGAATATGTATAAGAAAATCCGAAAAATATACGTTTGTTAGGTTTCAAGGCTGGAGTCGTCGCTGTAATACCCTAGAAATTTATGAAAAAAATTAAATTAAATTAAATTAAATCAGTTGAAAATTCAGTTATAAATAAATTTTATTGTTTTAAGTATTCATAATAGAAATAAATTGTTATATCATTATATAGCAAGATATTTGTTAATTATCGAAAAATATAAATTGAAAATTTTATGGAAAATTTGGTATTCTCGAAAAAAATTTTATCTTCAGTTTTTAATATTACAGCCAAAATCATTTTTCAAATAAACACTTTTAAAAAAATATAATTTTGAAAAATCATGTTGCGTAGGTGTTTCATGATGATAAATACGTTGATCTCGGCGACAGCTGACAAATTTATGCATCTGTGAGATACTTACATGCGTCTCTGGCTGCTAATTGGCCTGCTCATAATGCGAGTATATGTACATACTTAGCAGGGTACTTATTTATTTTTCTTTGGTTAAGACCTAACACGCGACAATTTACTGCTTCAGAAATTTTGTACGAATTTCATAGATTTACGGTATAAACTTGGGATGTTTGATATCATAAGAGTCTGGGCGCCTTAAGCTTATTTAATGCGCGTTTAGTCACATAAAAGTAAGTATACTGTTATTTATGAGTGCTTATGACTAATATCTGTTTAAATGCTGGCGCGTGCGGGTCAGTAAAAAAAAACATATACATATATATATTTATATATTTCACTGGAATAAACAGTTAATTTGTACACAACCAAACGAATCCATTTGGGGAACAAAAGCTGATTATAATAAGTGAGAGCATTTTGCATAGCAAGGATAATAGCTGCACACACACTTGTGCAGAATACAACTGCAACTGACACACGCAAATAAACAAATGAAGACCATACTCAACGCATTATGAACATGCTGATGAGGATAATAGTATACAGAACGTTGCAATAGAAATGAGCAATTGTGTAGACATATTCATATCAAGGCAAGAGACACCCATACACACACACACACACATACACACACATTGTGCATTGTGGTCAACTGCAGGATGGAACCCACTCAACAGACAACCAATTGCAGCCTGGTGGCTTCCCAGATTGCCATAGAAAATCATAAGTCTTCAAAGTGTTGACTGTCGTTGGCAGTGCACAACAATTTATTCTATGTATAAATATTTCTATATGTCAGTGACATAAATGACACTTTAAAATGAAGTATGTGAACCATTGGAAAGTGTAGATTAAGCGTTTATTATATTATTAATGAAAAACTTTCATACATTGCTAAGAAGTAATGATATTATAATTATGAGAATCTCATAGAAAGGCGATTGAGAGTGAGTCGAAGATATGCATAAAGAAAGAGAGAGCTACTAGTAGAGTACTAGAGTAAAACAAAGAGTGAAAGTTATCCTGTGGAAGAAAGATGGACGAACACAAAGAGCTTTGTAGATATCGCTAGTGAAAGAAAGAGCAATTTAGAGAAAGTATGATTGACAAAGATAGAGATAGAAGGATTTTAATTATGTATATGTGTATACTATACACATTTTTAATAAACAATATACAAATCTTGATGGTACTTGGGACTATAAAAATTGCATAGAAAGGCGACTCGCATTTTAAATGATTTCAGATAGGATAAGCATATATACAATATATTTATTATTGGCACATTGAGTCCTAGCAGCCACTGTAAGTCAAAATGGCCTCGCTTATCGGATGCAACAGCTTGCCAACTATATTATATGCACAGATAGTGCGGCGGCCAGCAGTTGGCCAACAGCAAACACGTCGTATGCGCAATTTGCATAATGAGCAAAGAATCAAAATGCGCCATGGTTCTGATTTCAAAGCAACTCAAGGCTGTCGCAGGCTTAACAACAGCCCAACTGACCCAATTACGCAGCCCGACTTCAAGTCTGAGGCGTCTGTAACCTAAGGCATTTTTCTGTATTTCAAATTTGACTCCTGCTTAAAGCCATCACGTCGAAAGTGTGGCACTTAGAGGGGCATTAAAAATTCCAAAGGCGTACGAGAATCTGACGAGCCGCACTCTGCTGATACATCCACCCACAAAGGTTCAAAGGTAAATAATCTGATCGAATTTTCTACATATTTGTATACATTTTTCTTTAGATATAAGCAAATCCACACAGACAATCAAGCAAGCAGCCGCCTTAAACATCGCAATCAGCACTGAGCTCATTAACATTTTGATTTGGTTAAATTAAACAAACATTTCCGCCAAATGAGTTGGCAACAAATATTGAACCTGCTTCATGTGGCATTTAAAATGTCACACGTAGAAAAAAATATTTCAAACATTAAATATATACATTTTATGATTGTAAATAAAAAAGATAAAAAGGGAATAATTCCCTACAGGTATTATATAGTGTGGGCACTCAATTCAAAAATTAATATAAGTTTTTCGAAATGTTCAATAAATTAGAGATTCTAAGCTAGGGCTCAGCTAGCATAATGCATAAATAAAACTCAACGAAATATTAATAATTATTAATTAATATTAGTATATAATATCCTACAGATATTATATACTAATAGTGTTATATAAGTTTTTATACATTCAAAAAAGTTTAATAGACATTAGAGATAAATTTAACTTTATTTTTTTCCTTATTAGATTCATAAATTTTATATATACTTATTTTAATTAATCTTATTCATAAATCGATTTTCTTAGAAAGCTCTCAGTTGGCGCTGAAAAAGGCATAAAAATCACAGTCGATTTCAATTTTCAACTCATTTTAGCTTAACAATCAGTTGGATATATACAAATGTAAAATAATAAAAATTTTTACATTTATCAATATTTTAGTTTACAAGTAACAACAAGAACAGCGTGCATTAACAAATTCTTAAAAAGGATTGGTTTAATGAAAATACCACGAGAGGATCTTGTTTTGCATTTCAAATTGTGTTGTCGTTCCTGGGCGGTAAGTTTCAGTTACAATTAAAGGGGTCCAGAGGCAAATTAAATAGAAATGGTGCGCGCAAATCGACGTAAGGGCATTGAAGAGGTATATGGCACCAAAATGGAGGCACTGCAGCCGGTCCGAATGCAGCCTTCCGTACAGCCGGGGATGACAAAGACAGCGGCAATGCGTGCTACCTCCTCCCGTCAGGGGGATCAGGCTCGCACCCAGCGCAGTTACGTAACTGCCAATGATTATTATATTACTACGAACGTGCCATTGAACGCGACCAACATGCGCCCAGCGGCCAGCGCCGTTATGGCCCATCCATCAAAGACATCTCAGATGCCGGCACAGGTTCAAGCGGCATCCGCACAGATGCTGAATTACGGTTCAATGTCGAATCGACGTCTCAAGCCGAGCGCACGACAGACACCGCCCGGTCAGCCGGCAAAGGTGCATTTTTTGGCAGCAGATGGGAAGGCACACAGCCATCCACGTCCACACGTCCACACTCATCCATATGCCAAATCGATGCCGATGCCGATGCAAATGACGCAGCGCACAGTGTATGGAACCCATTCAGATGTGGATGCCGCAGAGCTATCGGACAAGGATCAGATGCGCAGTACGCGGCGATCGCATATGCATTCGCATCAGAATCCGAAGCTAAATCAGCAGCATTTGCATCCGCATCCGCATGTACATCCGTTGCAGCATCAGCTGCATCAGCAGCAGCAGTTGTTACATCCGAGCAACGACATTAGCAACAATAATATGCATCAAATGCACCAACATTCGCATATGAAGCATCAGCAGCAGCAGCAACAGCAGCAGCAGCGTGGTGCGGGACATTCGCATCAACGTGGCATTCAGGTGCCCACGGAGGAGGATGACAAGGATGAGGATCCCGAGGAGTTCTTTGAGCTTATTCGCCAAACTGTCAAGAATGCTGTTGGGGTAAGTTGGACCTTAAACCATTAACCTGACCTGATCTGATCTGATCTGATCTGATATCGTTCCACAGACAACCATTTCAGAGTTGGTTACTCGAAATTTTCGCGACTTGGCTAGCAGAATGGAACATTTTTCGAACGAACTTAAGACAACCAATGACAACTTGGGCAAATTACAAAGTGAAGTTACCAACAGTAAGTATAGCTCCCCCCACTGCAGTTCAGCCCCTTTGTAACCCTTTTGTAATGCAGAGGTAATGCACTATGGAGAGGAGAATACTAGACACTTTCGCTATTTGTGCATGAAGTCCGAATACGATAAAATGTTGTATCAACATCAAGCCATAGCTGTGGGCAAACAGCTACCATCGAAGGCGGCCCCAAGGCCGTTGGCTAATACCAAACCGATGCCGGCCGCGTTGCCGAACAGAGTTGCCAATATGAAATCTGTTAAGCAGGCGACAGGTAGAAAAATTAACTATGGCAAAGAGAAAAAGGCCGTCAATGAATGCAGCGTCAAAGTGCAGAATCCTTGTGCGTGTCACAGCACTTCGAAGTCATCACGCCAGCCAATCGAGGAGCAACAATCCTCATCGGAGAGGAGCGTTAATGTCAAGTCTTCGGAACTGGGTGTACGCGAAATGTTGGGGCAAATACAACGCTTTTGCACACAGATGCAGCTTAGCGATATGAAGGAAGAGCCGCCAAAATATAATTCACAGACCGGACTCTCCACTATGGAGCTGGGAAAGAAGCCAAGCCGCGGTTCTAGCAATGTAACCATCAGTTCCTCTCGAAAAAATGCCAATCAAAAGGCTGGTGTTCGGCCAGGCGATGCTGACGACATGGATATGGAGACACCAATAGATAGCATGGACGAGATCGAGATTGATAATTTTCAATACAGCTCCGACGAAGTATCATCATACAGCGATGATAGTGAGGTCAAATTTACGGGTAGCACCACAGCACGTGCTCCTCTTCAATCCTCCCGCCTCAAGCTCCAAAATCAGAATTCAAATAAAGGCGCCGGCGATGGTCAGTGATACAGAAATAATTCCACTTAATATGACGACAATCCAACTGAATTTTCCTGAGAAAATATTTCGTTATGGTTAAGTTTTTATTTGGATCGCGCTAAATTTTAATTATCAAGTGCAAAATTGAGGCACTGGGGTACATAAAGAATGATTTGGATGTTTTTTATTAAAAGAAATTTGTTAACTGCGTGACTTTATTAAATTCCCTCAGGAAAATGTAAAATAAATATAAGATTAGTCTGTTAAAAATATTTAAGCACCCTTTGCATGTATATACATATATACAAACAAGTAAGAACGCTGCAGTCGGGCGTTACCGACTGCGTTATACTCGTTCACGTTCTTCTTGGGTGACTAGCATTAAAACTGAGAGCTTTCGATTTTTGCGATTTGCGGGGGTGGGATTTGGCGCGGGTGAGGGAAGAGGGGGGGGGGGGGGGGGGGGGGGGGGGGGGGGGGGGGGGGGGGGGGGGGGGGGGGGGTGTTCGTGGCCGATCTTTAAAAGAGGTGACCAGTTATCTACCTTCCAAATTTGGTAACTAGCTTAAAAACGGTGGAAGATATAGGCACATCCGATTTTAAATGGCGGGGGCGTTAGGGAGGCATTCTAGTGGGCGTGGCCAAAATATCAAGGTCGCAACTTTTGGGGGAGGTCTCCAGCTATCTACATACCAAATTTGGTGACCCTGGATTTAAAACTGTAAGAGATAAGGGCTTCTTTTCGATTTGCGGGGGCGGAAGTGGGCGTGGCCGAAAAATTTCTTTTACCGATCTTTAAAGGAGGTGACTAATTATTTACCTTCCATTTTTTCCAATGTGGTGAACCTATCTTTAAAACTGCGAGATATACATTTTCGCGGCTTGTGGGGCCGGGAGGGGGAGGGTGGGTTCGTGGCCGGAAAATTTTTTCTGCAACATCTGTGGGATATATTCACCTTTTATCGAATTGCGATTTGAGGTGTATCGATATGTTATCGAATTGCCAGCCTCCTAGTGGGCGTGGCACAAACATCTTAACACTTTGTCTGAAGAGGATAACTACAAGTATATATCCAAAGTTTCAAATCTCTATCTTCAATAGCGCCGAAAAAAGTTGCATTCATCCGGACAGACGGACAGACGGACAGCATGACGGACATTGCACAAACCCAATATACTAGTTTCACTTCGTGAACGACAAAAATATATTTTTAACTGAATCTACGCTAGCTTTAGCATAATCTACAAAATACACTCAAAAAATTAAGAAACCCCTAAGAAGTATCGATCATTTAAAACAAACTTGATATGTATATACAGATGGACGGACGGGTATTAAAATTATGAACATATACTTGAACTTTTGTTTATATTGACAATAAATTAGATACTAATAAATAATTGAAATGTTCTATTAACAATGAATTTAAGTGTTATTTTAAATAATTACTGAATAAAAAACAAAAAAAGGATTGATTAATAAATATTTATATTTTTATTTATTGTAAAATTACAAATATTTGACCATATTCTATATTTACGCTTATATGTAAATTTACAATGTATAGCTGCCCCTATCTCTATAGTCAGGATGAGAATTTAACGATACTTTGGCGATATTTACCGAAACAATATAAAATGACTTCCATGTTGAAACCTCGAAAGCAAAGGACGGACGAATCGATTCACACTGAAATTAAGAGTGATTTTCTTTCGCTTTTGACAACCGTCTTCAAAAGTATTTCCGATGTCTGCTTAGGGGCTACTTACTGCTGACCCATATCATGCGGGGCCACCTGGTGTCACTAATAACTGCATATTATATTGACTGCAAAATATGCAAACGCTTACAACGCTAAGCAGAAAACATGCCACAAAGAACTGACACCAAAACTAGGCATAATTACAAGTCTACCGTCTAAATGAATGAATGAATGAATGAAAGAGTGAATGAGTGAGTGCATGAATGCACCAGCGGCCAAATCAACCCCTCCGCTTACTGAGCTCTTGCATTTTTATGGGCTTACGGCTGTGCCAGAGCTGCGAGCACGGCGGCGAAAACAGTTGAGATATGAACGTGAACGTGGTCGCCTGTATGACTAACTGTAAAGTGAATAATGGCTAACAAAGAGCCGCTGCTTTAATGCTACCTAGTGCAAATTGGTTATAAATCCCTGCTGAAAATTGCATAAACAAATTGCAAATGTTGCTTGCCGGAAAGTGACCAAAAACTGTCAACGTTCGTTTGCCCAGCCGTAATTAAAGCGCCCAAACTCGCATTTTAACAAACAGACAGCAAAAGAGTTGCACAAACGCACAGCAGCTAAATTAAACTTATGCAATGACATTACATTGGCCTCAGGGCCAAGTGACTTAACTGACGGCAATTGCAGCATTTCGGCTGTCGCCCGTGTTGACATTAATTAAAAGTGTTATGCAAAACAATCTAAGCCGGAAGACCATAGCCCAGCAACTGCTTGCAATGTCAATGCCCATTGCGGATTTTAATCCGTTTTTCTACACACTTTGTCAAGGACTTAGCTGGTTGCTAAGCAAAAGACCATACAAATACTTATATACATATATATATATAGAAATATACTTATATCTAAAATTACATACTACACGAGTGATTTCTTTATTTAATATCCCCTTTATCAACTGAAAAAATATTTTAAAGATTTAGATTTATAACACAAATCACGACCAAAATACAATTAAATATGAAAATGTTTTCAGCTTTGACAAAGTTAAAGGCATTTTGAATTGAATATATTTTAATGTTGTTTTTATACCTTGAACCCATTGAAAATGGGTAAGAAGGGTATAATGGTTTTGTTCAAATGTATGCAAGAGGCAAAAGGAAGCACTTCCGATCCCATAAAGTATATATATACTTGATCAGGACGACGAGCTAAGTTGCTTTCGCCCTGTCCGTTTGTATGACTGTCTGTCTGTCTGTCCATCTGTCTGTCTGTCCGTCTGTATGAACGCGTCGATTTCAGAGACTACAAAAACTGGAAAGTTGATCTTGGACTCATTCGCTTTTTCGACCCGGTTTTTTAAGCATAACTCCAAAACCTCCTTTAAAATACAAAAATTTCGTTCACGACCCGACGCAAAAATCGAAAGCACCCACAGTTTTTAAGCTAAAGTCACCCACCCCCTGCATCGCACAAATTACAATATGTCGAAAATGTTCAGAATAATAATAGTTATGAACGTGAACGAGTATAACGCAGTCGGTAACGCTCGACAGCAGCATTCTTACTTGTTTTTTTTAACAAGTCGAGATTTTGTGTGTATGAGTTAAATTCTGGGTTCAGGGTATTTCCTAGTCGGGCGGTCTCAATTAGAGCAATCTCACTTGTTTTAATTCTATTTGTGACAACCCCAAACGATATAAATTTGCAATTCTAAATTTTTGTACCACAAAATAAAAAAAGATTTTAATTTTCAATAATGCACAAATTTTAAAGTGAAACTTTTTTGCATAAAATTTGTAAAAATTGCTTAAATGTTTCACTTCACACACTTCACTTTATTGTCGAAAATAGAGTTTTAAAAAATCCATAAGGTAATTTTCTAAAAAAAACGTACTTATAATAAAGGATCCAATTACCCAAATATCGTGGCTTACTACCAAAAACATATAGCACCCCGACAACCCCTCTCCATTCGGATGTGCGTGTGTGTAACACAAAACCTGCTGCAATCAGCCGCCTAATTGTAATGACCAGTGTTTGAACTTCAACTTCACCCGGCTGCCGCAAGACCAACAGCAAAAAAGGGGTTACACTGCTCAAACATGTCAAAAAATGTTGATTTTTGTAATTATGGAACATTTTCACTCAAATATAGCGAGACGAGCGAGCGAGTTTGTCGTTGAGCGTATAACCATAACAACGGACGCGGCCGTGCCGAGCACATTGGCCAAAGCCAACTTGGCCAAAACAAAACAACCAAGAACAGGTGCAAAACATTACGCGACGTCGCCGCTCGGGGGTGGCTGACAAAATACGGGAATACAGAGGAAAAAAATAAAAAAAAACACACACAAAAACCAATACAACATAATTGCAACGCAGCTCAGCTTGTTAACAATTTGTGTCGTTGCAGTTGCAGGCTGCACCCGTTGGCAGGCGCAACACAAATTGATTGTCTATACGTAAATAACAAAAAATTAAATAAAATAAACTAAAAGCAAGATAGCAAATAGCAAATAAAATAGAAATATATACAAAACCGAATGTTTTTTGTGTTGGGCTGCGTCGCGTACTTCAGTGGACAAATATAAAACGACAAACATTTAATTGACCCTAAAGTCACTGAAGCGTTTAATTTTAGTTTTTGCTCCCGGTTTTGGCAGTTGAGCCAAAGCTTACAACACACTCAGTTCGGAACCATACGAAAAGTGTACTATACCAAAAAAAATCAAATTTTAAATTATTATTCAAAGTGCAATTGATTTAAGTGACATAACATAACCAAGAGACTATAAATAAATAATAAATGCAAATAATAACAAAATAAATAAAACGGCGACCCTATTAACAAGCCAATTTGCATAGAATATGATTGTGGGCTAACATCATTTCCGCAGAAAATACCTATTGATTTTCCTTTTGCTTTGCCCGCTTGTCGCATTTTCTTCTAGGCATTTCGTATGGAATGAAAATATGAAAAACTAAATATTTGTCACCGCATTACTTTGCACTGATACAAATGGAAAGAAAAATAATGTGAGAAAAGCAGGAAGGGAACTGTGCCAAGCTTACCCAGCTGTCTGTGTGTGTGTGTGTGAGTCTCTCTGTGCTAGTGTGACAACTTTTAATGCGATTAAAGTGCAACACTCTCCCAAAGAGTCCGAAGGCAAAGCGAAACGGCAAAAGCTAAAATTGTGCACAAAGAGAGAAACGTTTAACAATTCGCAAAGCACTTTTACGAGTATTTCGATCCACTGATTTTTATTTTTTTCCAGCACAATTTTCCACAATTAACAATCTTTATTTTTTTACAGGCAACTTGCTTTTATTACAATAATAAAATGCTACTAATTGCCCATACATGCTGAACGTTGCAAAAAATCGACCAAAAATTTAACAAATAGTTTACAAAGAATCTTTTTTTTTGTTTTGTTAATTTTAATATATAAAAGTAAAAGAGCCAAAAAGGTCATGAGTGGCTTAAAGCGCAGCCGGAAATCGCCATCACAATTGGGTGAGTTTAAAATTTAAATAAAAAAAAAATAGAGGACCAAATTAAATTAGAAAGAACAGTTTTGTTTGGGTTTTCATTAAATAATAATAATAATTTATCTAAAATCCAGAAGAAATCGATTTATAAGCTAAAATTATTCTGTGACATGGGAAACTAATCTTAATCCCAAAAAAAAACGTTATGTAAATAATTAAAATTAAATAAATAACTTTATACTCTTATGATGAAGTATTAAGATTATGATAAAGAATATATATTTTGAGTGTTATTAACTAGTGAAAATGGTGTAGCTAATTTGATAAAAAAATAAAATAAAATAACTTTTTGTTTTTAAATACAAATTCAATTTTAATTTATTACAATAACAACAACGGTTTTATAAAACTATATTTTCATTTATTACAATTATTTAAACTTTTTAAATTTCCAATCTTCGTTTTAAACTTACTTAAAGCTTCTCTTAATACTAAATAAATCATTTCAAATCCTTGCAGTGCTCAATTTCCTGCTCATCACAGAAATCTGCATAGCTCTTTGCCATGGGGCAGGTGCTGCAGGGAATGCCACACCCACAAAAAAATCTGCACCGCTGCGAATAACAAAACCACAGCCAGTCAGCAGCACCACAACTGTACCACCAACGACCAATGAGGAAAGCACCTCCGAAGAGCAGCTGGCGGCGCTGATATCCTCCACCACAGAGAGCACAGCCAGCAGCAGCATCAGCAGCAGCATCAGCAGCAGCAGCAGTTCCACAGCAGGCAGCTTGGTGCCAGAAATTTGCATCTACGGTTTGCAGCTGGCCGTAACAGATGCGGATGGGGAGCAAGTTGTGCGCCGGCAGCATGAGCTGGTGCAGATCATCGAGGGCGACGTCATGCTGAGCGTTCTGACAAGCGATCCTGTCTCAGCGCTGTTCGTCATCAATCGCGTGAATCAGGCCAATCTCATAGCTGCGGACTTTGAAGTCGGTGAGTGCAGTAGGCAAGACTTTCAACTTGAATCTCCGCTCAAGCCCAAGTTTTTAATGTAACAGGAATTCGGGCGATAATCGTGGACAATGCCAGTCTGGCGGAGAATCTGCTCATCCAGGAGGTGCAATATTTACAGCAGTGCACACAGTACTCCATGGGCATATTCCTAGACTATGATCTATACAGACGCCTCGAGTCGATCATCAGGGATCTGGAGTACAATGTCTGGCCGATACCCACAACGCGCACGCATCTCTTTCCCAAGGTGGCGCATCTGCTGCATCAGATGCCGTGGGGCGAGAAGATTGCCTCAGTGGAAATTGTGACCGAAACTTTGGATATTTACAATGAATTCATGGACGCTGCACGGCAGGAGCACATGTGCCTGATGCACTTCAAGAGCGATGACAATGTTTACATACTATTTGGCAACAAGATGGCCGGTCACTTCAAGGAGAACGGCACCGTGTTTGCCGTGCCCATGGAGCGCACGGATCACGCTTTCTTGGAGGGTAAGTTCGAGTAGGAAACTAATGCTAATACTAATAAAACTAAAACTAATACTAAAAAAAACTTCAAACTACAAACTTCCTTATAGAGCTGCCGAATAGAGCTTTTATACTTATGGAGAATGAAATAGAATTGCGGACGACGAACTTAGATCCCATGCCCAGCACGCTGGATGAGCTGCTCGTTGGGAAGAGTGTGTTGCCCTCTCGGGTTCTGGTCTTTGCCAGCCCCATTGTGGATCTGATGAACTGGCTGCGCGGCTCCCTCGCCAAGCACTGCAAACGCGATGAGGATCTTTATGTGCTCGAGAGCTGTTTCAATTTCCTAAACTTTATCGAGGACTGGCGGACGCCGGAGTATCGCAATGTCCATGAGACCGCCGAGCTGCTGGCGCTGCTGCGCATGCGCAAGCTGAGCACAGTGATGACATTTCAGATGTACCAGAAGAAGCAGGAGACCGTGGACGTCATAACGGGCGAATCGCGGATGGAGCTGCGCGAAATTGCCTCACAGAACTTTGTGACGAACGTGACCACCTACTATCACTATAATCGAGAGAATCACACCAGCCTGGCGCTAGCGACCAAATTCGGGCTGGTCTTCAACTGTCAGTATACGGCCGGGGACAATCGCCGGCATCCGTTCCTGTTCGATGGGGAGAGCGTGATGTTCTGGCGCATCAAGCTGGACACATGGGTGGCAACGGGCCTCACGGCCGCCATACTCGGCCTGATCGCTACGCTGGCCATACTCGTGTTCATCGTGGTGCGCATCTCGCTGGGCGATGTCTTCGAGGGCAATCCGGTCACTTCCATATTGCTGCTGCTCTCGCTGGTGCTCGTCTTCTGCTCGTTTGTGCCCTTCTCCATGGAGTATGTCGGCGAGCAGCGCAACTCGCACGTCACCTTCGAGGATGTGAACACCCTCAACACGCTCTGCGCCGTACGCGTCTTCATCATGACGCTCGTCTATTGCTTTATCTTCTCGCTGCTGCTCTGCCGTGCCGTTATGCTGGCCTCCATTGGATCGGAGGGCGGCTTTCTGTCCCACGTCAATGGCTATATCCAGGCCGTCATTTGTGTGTTCAGCGTCTTTGTCCAGGTGGGCATGTCCGTCCAGCTGCTGGTCGTCATGCACATGGCCTCGGAGAGCGTCTCCTGCGAGAACATCTATTACGGCGGCTGGCTCTGGGGCCTGCTCGCCTACAATTTCCTGCTGCTCTGCTGTCTCGTCGGGCTCGTCCCGTTCATCTATCGATCGCAGCGCAACTATCGTGAGGGCATCCTAATTGTGATTGGCGCGGTCCTCATCCTGATCATCTGGTGTTTCTGGATTGCTCTATCCCTATTCGGCGACGAATGGCGGGATGCGGCCATACCACTCGGCCTACAGGCCACCGGCTGGGCTGTCCTGCTGGGTATACTCATACCGCGCACGTTCCTGATTGTCCGCGGCATTGAGCGCTCAGATATTGCTCAGGCTCTGCCCTCGCTCACCTCGCTGGCCTTCGCCCAAAACAATCAATACTCATCAGAGCAGGTATGTTATTTTCTTTTCTTGTCTATATTAAATTTTTTTTATTGTATTAGTTACGAAATCTACCATTTCTCACCCACATGACGAAAAACCACTTTAAACATTTTTCTGGTTTTGCAGACAGAATAAAATCAACAAAAATGTAACTTTTGGATTCATAATTCTCATATAACTGTCATAACTTTGTCCAAAATAAACAGATTTTTATGTTTGATCCAAAGTTTTTGGGTAAAGAAATTCATGTACCCCCTTACTCTTTTCCAAAAAAAAATTTTTCAAAATTTAGAATTGAAAATTTATATTTTAATCGATTGTGGTTGTCAAAATTAGTACAAAAAAAACCACATTTAAAGTGATTCTGAGAGGGTAAAATTTTGGGCCAAAAATCATGCCAACGTCGAAAACAATTTTGACGTATAAGACTTTTGGATCCATAATTCTCATATTTCCATACTCTAATAACTTGACCAAAATTTAACAGATTTTCATGTTTGATGACATTTTCATGATGAGTTACCCTCAATATTGATTCTGCACTTAAGATTTTTTTTTAATTTTTTGTTAAAAAAGCATGTGCTCCTATTCTAATTTTTTCAAAATTTACAATTACAAGAATTATTTTAAGTGGGGCCCCATTTGCATCAGATACAGTGTTTTTGTAACTTTTATAAAATGGCTCTTAGCTAGTTTTATCGAATTTTTCATATTTGAATTTTACAGAGCGTCTATGAGTGCGTGAATCCGGCCATGCGGCACTGCTCGCAGGAGGAAATGAATCATCAGTCGCCCAGTGAGATACCCACGTTGCCCTTGCGCGGCGGAGGACCGCGACGCCAGCAATTCTTTGCCAATCTGCGCCAGGCCAATGCCAACATCAATCCGCAGCGTCCACCGCCGCGTCCACAGCAGCAGAGTCCTTCGCGCTCATCAGTCTGCTCGCTGCCGCCCTCCCCAGAGCACAGCAAGATAACGCGCTTTTAAAGGAGATCTGCGGAATAGATCTAAATCCCTGGCAGCGCACCGTAACTTCCCTTCCAACTCTAGTCAAAGCGCCAAGAACGTGCATTAAATCAATTGCTGTAATCTATTTGTTAACACAACATTTTAATATTTGACGAACCAATAAACAAAGGTCATTTAAGACTTGAATAGAGGTAAACCGAAACATAAATAAATACTTAAAGTTGATTCCTATCATAACATACAAAAATACAAATGGGTTTTTGTTTTATACCCTAAACCCATTGAAAATGAGTAAAATTGTATATGGGTTTTGTGCAAATGAATGCAACAGGCAATAATGATTATTACCAACCCCGCTGTAAAGGACGATTTAAATGTATCTTGGCCAAATAGAAATCATGGCTGCAGATAAAGTAGTAGAAATTCAATGAAATATCAACTATTTCTTACAATAGTCTGCATTTCTAGCGCCCCAATTCGGCACCTTTCAGTTGCAAATCCGACCCGGTGTTCTTGCTTTCAACACTGGCTTAACTTTCGACGTTTTTGGTTTGTGCATTTGCTAGACAAAAGCTTCGTAGTGAAAGCTTTTTAGTGGTAACTCTAATTGGCTTTATAGACACGTGGTTATTTAAGAAATTCGTTAAAGACGCCTCAGCAGAGAAAAGAAATGCCAATATCCTTTTGCGTCACGCGACACTAGCGCTGGCGCCCATTGTTTGGCCTTGAAACGAGGCGGAGTTGTCGTATTTTTTGTGTGTTTTGCCGCTGCTGACGTCAGCCCTCCAATGTCCGCCCCGAACATTGACCGTAACACATGAGAAAATGCGCAACAAGATATGAGCTAAATATTTATCAGCCAAAGAGGCTACCGCCAAAAAATTGGGAAAAAAATAGGCAACATTGCAAGGCCGTCGCAGAACACGCGACCGTCTAAAATGGCGTCGCTTTTAAACGCGGTCGCCACGCGCGAAACATTCGACTTTAAGCGGGCCGAGCGTCTGAGGAGGGAGCGGGGGACCACAATTAAGTTATGTCGACAAGTTTTATCTGGTAGCAGCGAGTAACATGTACGTGGTCGGCTGGCAAATTCGCGTTGCATACTTTTCGGGGCGCCACAGCGAGGAACAAAGCAACAACAATAACAACAAATTACTGGGTGTGTGTGTATGTGTATGCGTCCTGTTTTCGCGTATTTCCGGCATAATTTGCACTCCATTTGCCCAAGCACACAAGGAAGCAAGGACATTCGCACTGGCTGCTCCTTGAGCTGCTTTCCTTGTAGTTGCGCAGATTTGCTTTGAATCAGATAACAAGCAAAATGTTTTCCATTTCATATTTGGTTTTGCTTTAGTGCATAATTTGTTTTTTCTTTAATTAAAATTTAATTTAAGCTTACATTTTATGTGGCACACATATTATCCATTAATTTTTATGTGCTGCTGTTTTTATTTATTTAAATTTAGCTGCAAGTAGCTGATATTATTTTTGTACTTGCTATTATTAAGTTTAATTAAATGCTTTATATTCTTATATTCGTAGCCCCAGCTAATTGCGCTCAATTAAGCTCGAGAGCTGACAGGATGAAGTTGTGAATGGCTGTCAAAAGCTCCGGTACGTGACATTATTAGCAGTGCAGTCCATCCTGCATATCCTGAAACCTCCTCCTTCTCCACAGACATTTGTACACTGTGGCACGGTGCGTATGATTTATGACAGGAACGCAACTAATGATGCCACATTCGTTGGATGCCAGGCGTGCCAGGCCAAAGGCAATGAGCAAAACTTCACCAATGCCACTTGCATACATAGATAAACAAAACATATATTCATTAATACTGCAGCTGCTGCCCATGCAAAGTAGAACAACAGCTTGATTACTATGATATTATCATAACTGTCCACATCTAATAAAAAACACTAGCAAACTTTTGCAATTTGTTTGAAAATATTCTGTAATGCAGATGCCACAGCTAAAGCCTAAACTTCTGCAAGACTTTTATAACAATAACAATTGAGACATCTGCTTATTGCATTTATTTTTTCTTCTCGTTTTTTGTTTGTTGGGGTCTGACTGTCATTTGTCACATGCCAAGAGGACTATAAAAGCGTTACGGAAAGCAAACATTTGCCGGCTGTATGAATCACCAGGCTTTTGTGACGACATCAACATACGACGACGACGTCGACGACGCCCCCGCAGCTGGAGGCCATAATACATAGATATTTTGTTTAAGGTTATCTGTCGTCGGGGCTGCTTAACTGGCATTTGCTAAACTCATTGGCATGTCGCCAAAAATTTCGACGCCATATTCACAGTCGCGTTTGGCCATTTGATTATATTAGTCATGCTTACAAAAAAAGCCATATGACGCTCAGGCAACCAGTTGGCCACCCAGCCACCCAATCAAAAAAGAAAGCCAGAGCCCTCAATAGCTTTTACTACACACACACACGCACAGAGACACACACCAGCGACAACGTCAGTCGACTTTTATTTGATGGTACTACAACAATATAGAAACGGAGCTAGGAGGGGTTGGCAGATAGCGGCAGGCCAAACAAAAAGCTTTTCATTCATCAAAAATAATCAGACGAGCGGAGGGTAAGTGGCATATCCTCCGGACTGTGTATGTGTGTGTGTGTGTGTGTGTGTGTGTGTGGCGCGTATGTGCCGCACTCAGTGTAGAGTCTGCGCTGCGCAAAAATTCAGTATTTGTGTGCTATTTTTCGCTTGGCTCTAACGTTACTGGACTATTTCGGATAGCTCAGCCCCTGCCTGCCAACTTGACGAAACTTTCTGGTTTTTGTTGCTGTTTCTATTTCTATTTCTGTGCTTGAACTGCGTCTTCAATTGCTTGGGGGGATTCATTCATGAAATTTGACAGTCTGACGTGGAGAAAAAAAAAACAAAGCGTTTAAGCTTTTCATTTTAATTGCCTAGAGTTTGGTTATTTTTAGCCAGCGAGGGCACGAAATCACATTTGTAGACTTTGATAATATAACAGCACAAATATTCTATTACAATATTTAAGAAAATAAGCATTAAATGATTGATTTATTTTGTGATGTACCTTCTTCAAGCCCAAATCTGAATTGTTACACGTTTTAAATATTTTTTGGAAGTAGCGCAAATTAAGTAAATCAGACAGTACATATCTTCATGTAACACTTAAGCTGTTTTATGAAAAAACTCTAAAATAATTGTTTCCCGAAAATTATTAAAATTAAATTATGTTTTCAATATTAGCGTTATATTTATATGATTATAATCCTCATTATACCCATTTGATTGTACATCAAATATTTTATTAAATTTATACAATATCTAATTTTGTTAAATTTTTTAAAATGGTTTTGATGAATTTTCTGGCTTCTTAAAAGTTGAAGCCATAAAATGTCATTATTATATTGTAAAACTGTGAAATGCGTTGAAAGTTTCTTATTTTCAAAAAATAAAATAGTAATAATAATAACATTTAATGCTTGTAAATTATATTTCATTCAATAACAGCTTTCATTGTAGCTCTTGGCACGCTTATAATTTCATTAACAATCGCACGATATTTTTTATTGTCAGCAATTCAAAGGATCTTCAATGGCGCCTGCTCTATGCCCTTGTCCCTCTCTTTCTCTCTCTCTCTCTCACTTAATTTATTTTATTTTAGCCGCAATCACTTTCCCTCTCTGGCAACAGCTGTATGGCCGAAGCTTTCGTCAAGTTAATGGCAAAAGCTTTGCTGAATGCAATCCACATGGCAACAACATCCTTGAACAAAAGGATATGCGCGTGCTTTTGTGGCCAGTACGCGACGTTAACTCATGGCATACACACACGACAGCGGGAAAACAAGACGCGCACGCACACACACACACACACACACACACAGACAGAACACATACACACTATATATACACACGCAAAGAGAGTTTGCATTAAGAAATTGAAGCGCCAAGCGCCAAGAAAGAATACGTGAAAGCAAATGTTTCATTAAATAAATAACAAATAATTGAATTTATAAAATTGTGGATGAAAAGTGCAAGTGAAAAGTGCCTACAAGAAACAGAAGACGCACACAGACGCACGCACACGCACACACACATACACACTCACATAAAGAAAACGTCATATGCCAGAGGCAGGCTGTCGCTTGGCAGGCACATTGACAGCAACGGCAACGGCAACAGCAACAAAGGAGCCAACAGGAGCAGTCAAAAGCATTTTGTGTATCCTATTTTGTGTGTGAGCGAGCGCGTGTCCAAGTCCGAGCCCGTGTCCTTAGCCAACAGCACTAGCGACAACAAAAGCAGCAAACAACAAAAACAACAGCAATAGCAATTACGGCGTGTAGTTGCTATAATGATAGATTTCAAAACAAAATTGACCAAATTATCGTATAAAACGTGCCCCGGTTGGAAAGTCTAAAAATAAACCACACAACGCCAATTTCAAGTCGGAATCGCTGTCGAAGACATATTCAAAGACCAAGTGCCGCCTGCCAACTGACTTTAAATTATGCATGCACATTGATTTTCTGACGCGTCGCCGTCGCCGTCGTTGTCGTTGTCATTTTCGCTTTTCCACTCATCGCCGTCAACAACATCATCAGCAACAACAACAACAACAACAAAAAGAACAGTAACATCAGCAACAACAACAACGGCAGCCTCTGCCTATTGGCAATCTCGTAAAATCATTTCTCGTCCTGCGTTCTGCCCGCATCGCATGTTATCAGCGGAACTGACGTCAACGGCGTTGTTGAATGCGAATTATCAGCGCACCAACGGCCTAACAAAAGGTGAGCAGCTATAACAATAACAACAACAACAACAACAACAACAGCAGCAGCGAAAAAATATTAAGCTCATTTTACAGACCACAAAATATTATGCATACGCACGGCGTACACGCGCCTACTAGGCGTATGTGTAATATTTGTAGTCATATTGCAAAATGTATCATAAGATCCGACAAAAGATAAGCAAATGATGATATTGATGAATGTTCATTACATGACAAGACAGAAGTTCCACATCCAGGAATCAAATGTCATATATATCTTATATTAAAGTGGTAAATAGGAAGAATATTGTGGAAGGAATTAAAAGAGGGACATATTGTATATGTGTGAGGAATTAACTGTATGAAATCTATTATATATTATTGTGAAGGAAATTAAGTGAAGGGAAATATGGCATATTGAACTGGTTTATACCCAGAATATAGTTTTGTGGCAGAAATAAGTTATATAGACGTGATAAATGGGCAGAATATGGTTAAGTAAAAGCAAAAAAGCATAGAGAATTTTCTGAAATGATGTTTTGAATAAGGAAAATATAATATTTATTATATATATAATACATAAGCTAATGGTAAAGTCTCTTTCACCCATACCAGTAAGGTAGTAAAGAATTTTTTATTTAATTGCCTTTAATCTCTATATATCTCTATCATTCTCTCTCCCTCTCTCGCTCTCTTTCTTGCCAACATTCTATTAAAATGTCTGCACGCGAATTTGTTATTAATCTTCTTATTTTTAGTTTACTTAAGTGTAGTTTTATGGGGAGTAATATAAGCTTTTGATAACAAAATCCTTTATGAGTTTTTATCTGTGGATACATTGGTATCAAAACAAAATAAATTGATTTTAAATATTCTTGTAAAAATAAGAAATGCTGTTTTTATTTTAAAAAAAATTCAACAACTACTCACCATTTATTTTTATTCTATTTACTTATATATATAAATTTTATATTTTTATTGCGAAAACTTCTCTGTGCTCTATTTTGCTAGTAAAAGTTTAGTCAAATGATTAATTGCCGTATTGTTATTCAAATTAATTACACGCACCGCTGACTTTAGTCGGATAATTTGAAAGGCCACTAAAACAGGCAAGGCAAATGTACAGCTAAAACGAATACTAATGATAATATTGCCCAAAACTGTTGTTCAATCCCTTAAGCCCTTTTAATCTGCATTTCACAATACAATTTTCATGTTTTCCATGTGCTTTTTATTGAACACCTACAGAATCTTGTGCAATGTGTTTGTCATTGTGACAGAAAAGCATATTCAATTAAAATGTCGTAAAATATAATAACAGCTCATTTGCTGCGCTTATTAACACCCGCACATGCACTCATTAACACCCACGCACACGCACACACACACACCTACACACACACTCTGTCTTATGCTTCTCTTGTGCTGCGTCATTGTTGCCATTATATTTGCTTTTAATCTGATTTCGATTATAATTGCATTTTACAGCGCTAATGCGCTTTGGCGCCCACTCACTCGCAGTGCCAATAGCGACTGACCCACACAACCCTCTCAATCCCCCCCCCCTCTCCTCCCCTCCCCCTGCGCATCACTCTCGCCTAGGCTTTATGGAATTACGATCGCCTTTTGTACGCCCCCTTGTTTTTAATGAAATTCATTACGCTGACAATTTCTTGGAACTGAACCTGAGGGCGTGCAAATTTCTATACATGCGCCTTGGGCAGCAGCGACGGTAACTGGCACCGGAAATACAGTTATAAAATGTCAACAACAATGCAAACTCATGCTAGTTCTACATTTCCGGTATGCAAGTTGCCCAATGACGGCGTTGACAACAGTTTTCCATATGTGTGTGTGTTTGTGGGGGCTTTGCTGACGTTGCTGTAACGATTTTACGACTTGATGTCATGCATCGAGCAACAACAACCTCAATAACAGGAACAATAACAACCACACCACCCACACACACGCACACACACACACACTCACGAGTGTGCAATTGTAAATTTTGTTAGGCATGCGATAGGGGCGAAAGTTTTGAGTTTATGGCTCCTATTAAGCTACCCAAATTGCATTAATTATACAAATTGTTGGCACATTATAAATAACTATGCAGTTTGAATATTTTAAGCCCGTAAAATAGGTTTCTTTTTTTTGGAAATGGAAGATAACAGAAGATAACATGCAAACAAAAAATAGTTTTTCAAGTTTTATGAATGGAAGTGCAAAGGGATATAGTTGAAAAAATAAAATTAGTTTTCAAATAAGTTTTTAAAGATGAAAATCTGTTAGTTTTATTATACATACATGTATCTGGTGCATTTCTTAGTATATGAGTTGCCCACGTGAACCTTAAAATAACTGAATAACAAAGAACCGGACTTTCATTCCAGGGCAGTCTATGTTATATTGTCTGGTTTTAGCAAAAAGTCAAAGTTATAAGTATATCCTACACCAATAACAAAATCGAACAATATTGTTTACCTGGAATGGATAAATTCTCATGTCCTAAAACGAATACAAAAGTAACTTTAATTTATTTCAAAGTGTTTTTGTGTAATATCACAAAAAATATCTTGGCTTTAGTGATGATTATGCGACTGTAGCCTGCAGATATCACATATCTATGTTTTTAATTTACAATAATGATAATTCCGCTTGAAAAATATATATTATATATTTCTGAAGATATAAAAATCTGCCAACAACTGCTCTCAAGTATTATTATTATTATTATTATTATTTTAAAATTATTAATTTTATTGTTATTATTATTATTATTATTATTATTATTATTATTATTATTATTATTATTATTATTATTATAGCTACATCAAACAATTTTTTATATTAATTTTAATTATTTTAAATATTGCATAAAGTACAAAAACATGTTGCTAATCACATAAGCTTAATTATAGTGTGCAGACTCCTTTAATTAAATACCCTTCACTAGCACCATTTGAGCTTCCAAGAGCCAGAAAATACACGAATCTAATCTTGAAATATGCGTCTATATATTTCCTATATCTGTCTCGTTTTCCCGCACAGATGAGGCTGGTCTGTCAGCGACATATGAAAAGTGCACAGCAGCAACAAAGGAGACAGCAACAGCAGCCGCAGCAGCAGCAATGACAAAACAATTGACAACAACAACTGCGACAAATGCAGCGTCTAGCATAACACAAACAGCTAATTTGGCGCCCACGGTTATTTCGCCCACAACAACAATATCAACAACTACAACAGCAACAACAACAGATGGAGTTGCGCCTACAACCGCGGAGACAATAAAGAGCACAACAAAAGCCGCCGCCGCAACAACAACAGCAACAGCAACAACAACGCCAACAACAACAACAACTGCATCGAGCGATGCCAGCGGCCGTTCGGCGGCGTTGGAACGTGCCTACGTCCACGATGTGTACGAGCACTGTGAGGAGCCGACGGGGCCGGTGCGGCCGCGTGTGGCACAGTTCCTGAGCAACCTGGAGCCCGGCTCGGTGGTCTGCGATGTCGGCTGCGGCAGTGGCCGTTACCTAACGCAAGCCAATCCCGCCGTGTGCACCATTGGCGTCGATCGCTGCTATCGGCTCAGCAAGGTGGCACACGAGAAGGGCAGTGAGGTGAGTGGTGCAAGGAATAAAGAATGCAATGAAAATGTAATTGATGTGGGCAAATTACTACTACTAGTTGGGTGTTGTAGGTGCGTGTTCGTTGCCCGACCACATGTCGTCCATTTGTCTTCCTTTATCTCTCCTCTTTTTCTCTGTGTCCCTGCTTTTTATTCTTGCCTCTACTGCAATTCTTGGAAATACAATTGACCCATTTTGGCTCAACGAGCAAACACAGTGGCTTCATTCATTTATTAGCCATGGCCCAGTCGAGTGTCCACTGCTGTTGGCCAAGTCGCCTTTATTACAACGCATAAATTATGCTTATCACTGAAAATTATTTGCACATGTTCGCCCCGTTATAGCTAGCGCTGTGCTTTAATGCCCCCATAATTGCAATGGCCAATAATGGAGCCATAAAATGAGCAGCGTTTTGGTCATTAGAGAGCAACTAATAAAGTGCACAATTGCATCCAAAGCGACGCTGAATCGATTGCGACTGCGAGTTGGCAACAGAAGGTTCGCACTTCCACATCAGTTAGTTGGCTATGTGACTTTAAAGTTGTGCCAATTAAAACTATAGAAAATAATTTTGTAATTACTTTCTTTAATTACAAATTATCATTTGCTTAGATAAATAATTTAAGGAAATATTTTGCTAGGGATAATGGAATTTATAACTATTTTTGACATTAGGGTATTGGATAAATCATTCAAGTTCAATTTAATAATTATATATTAGTTCGACATAAGCAATTATTTATTTAGTTAGCATTTCAAAAGAAAAGCCAATAATTATTTGAAACAAAAAGTATATTTTCGACCAATTTGATATAAACGTTCAAAGTTGATAAGATTTTGTCAGTACATTAGGTTTGGATATTTTAAAAAACAAAAATATTTGTCATAGAAAAACTAATTTCTAACTTGGTCACACGAACTACACCAAAAATGTTTAAATTTATTTCCAATAAAATTCTATCTTGTACATTCTGAATTTGCTGAATCATATCAGGTAGCTGAATTTCTAAATGCGTATATAATTCCTTTACATGATGCTTTCATAACATTTCACAAACATGCACTGCGCATAACTTTTATATAAGTAAGCTGCCCTTTAAGTAATGTTCATTGTATGCACTTTATTGTTCGGTTTTTACTGTTGTTGCGACATCCCGAACAATTCCTTTCCTTTATAACAGGCAACAATAAATTTTACCCCCTGGTTGCGCCCAGAGGTATGCAATACTTTCTGCAATAATCTATTACAAACGCTTCGTTTCGCCTCGCTTCGCTTATTTATGGTGCCATTTCCAGGCAAGAAATGCAATTTTCGCATTTACTAAGAAATGCATGCTATACCCCACTCCACCGCCCGCATCAACCCCATCCCCTCCGCCCCTAGGCTTAGTGGCAGGCATTTTTCGCATTTAAATTGCATTCGCTGAGCTGGGGGACGGGGCCATTGCGTGGGCTTGAACTTCGCATGTAATGACGACGAGGACACAACGAGGACGTCGCCGTTCAATGGCAATACAGGCGGCCAGGGTTACCACCTTAGCGGGTAACATGCCACACGGTGCAAAGTGCTTACAATTTTCTCTAAATGGTTTCATTTATTTAATAACCAGACCCATTATCATTATCTTGACAGTACTGCAATGCCTACGATTGCGCGATTGTTACAACTATCAAGTCCTTGACATTTTAATGGGTCAATTAACGCAATTACATGCGTTTTCCTTTTAACTTCGTTGGCATTATATGGAAATAATGCATTCATTGTTAAAACGAAGGATATCTGCGTGTTTATAAACTGCATTGAATGGTAAAAAAATGATTATTTAAACATAACTATATGAGATTTTGTAAGACTGTTCATAGAACAAAAAATGGCAACGAAGATGTTGTAGCAAGAGAAACTAAAATTTAAAAAAATATATATTTATTTGGCAATATTTATTTCTGTCACTAATGCAAAATCTTCGCATACTAATGAGAATATAATGAGTTGAGAATATATATGAGTTGAGGGCTTCTATACGAAGACTTTAAAGATATACTGATTTTTCTTTAGACCTTTCTTTTGTACTTTATGTTGGCTACAAATATATTTTTAGGAAGGAAAATATCAAAGCTATAAAGCAATAAATCATATATAGTTTGAAAAGAGAGTATTCTGAATATATATATCCTAATACTAAACGGTAAAATTGAATTCTCTTAATATCATATTAAATGCCAACAAGCGTAACTTTGCTATGCCCAATGTTTTTATTGCATCTGAATAAAATGTCCGCAACATTATTCGAATGTATGCAAAATTTATTTAATGCTTGATAATATGCAATATATATATATACATGTATGTGTGTGTCTTTGTGTATTTAAGTGTGTCGTGTGTGTTAAATAAGCTGAAATGCACAAAAAATAAATGCAAAGTGCATAAGCTTCTCACGTGACCTGCAACCGAAATCAGTTGTTGCTTCGGCTTTGGCTGTTTCTGCTGCCATTTTTCAGATAAACTGGAAAAAACCTGAACGTAAAAAGGAAAAACAAAAACTAAAAAAAAACCCTGCACAAAACCAATTTAACTTTGCCACCACTATATGTACATGGGTATATATCTGCTAGTCGGAAAACTTTCAGTTGCTGTCAGGCAACTTTGATTTCACAACTCGTGCATGGCCTGATTTACTATAATTTTGTAAAGCAATAAACTGCCAAGTGGAGCAGGCTATGCAGCAGGCATTAAGCAAATACATACACACACACACACACACACACACACACACACACATACAGCTTGCAATCGAGCACTCATAAATTTTGTTGCCGCCCGAAATGACGCATCAAAAAAATAGAAGCCAGCAAAAACAAAATACACAAATAAAAACAACGCAAAGCGAGCGCAACGAGATTCTCTGCTTCTTCCGCTTTTCAGGCGAAATCTTTTAGTTTTGTGCCAGTTGAGTGCGGACAACTTGGCGCAGCCAGAAAATTCACTAGAAAACTTACCTGTGTTTGGTGTTGTTGTTTTTGTGGTTCGTTTAAACGCCATTTAAATAAGCTGTGGGCCAAGAAGACCAAAAACCCATAGTTTTTATGCACACATAAAACATATATATATATATATATATATATATATATATATATATATATAGTTTTTTTAGTTTGCTTTACTCTTTGGTCTTTGGGCCATTCTGCGCAGTGGCCTCATTAATGAGCAGCGTGTCGTATGCGTAACATGTTTCACCTGCTGCTCACAGTGGCAAGACGGAGCTGCATTGAAAACTTGTCAACATAAATTTCAAAAGCGTAATGTGCACAACCAGTGTGACATTACACACCCACAAAGCATGTGTGTGCACAAAATGGCGACTGCTATAAATATAATTTGTAAAGAGCTTGGAGAAATGTCAGCGTGTGCATTCACGGCACCAGAACACGTGTTCATAGAAAAAAACAAAATAAATATAAAAAAGTAACGCAAACGAAAAGACAAAAACTTGCACTGTTTAAAGCTGGTTGGATAAAGCGCTAAAGTCAAATTCTTATGTTTATATGCAGTTTTTTACAAATGTCAACGCGCGCAACCGATAGAATATTTATGGACAACATAAAATGAATAATGATAACATTTGATATAAAGCTAATGCACGTATTATCAATATTAAATCAGTTTAGCAGTAAAATGCAGTTTAATAGTTTCGTAAACAAATTGTATGTCATTAGAAATAAACATGTAAACACGTTGCAGTCGGGTGTAACCGACAGTGCAATACTCGTTTACAGTGTAATAAAACATATAGCCAGGCATTATTTGTGCAATGCAGAATTAATGTCTAATTAATTATGACAAATACAATCCATTAAAAAGAGAAATTCGCAATTCTAATCCTTAAAAAAAAACATTTTTTTCGGATATGAGGGGAGAGACATGCTTTTTTCTCAAAAAATGCGTTTATCCGGACAGACGGACAGCATAACGGACATTGCACAAACCCAATATTCTAGTTTCACTTCGTGAACGAGTAAATAAAAAAGGGTTGCGTTTTTGAAACGACAATAGGCTAATCAAATTAAAAAATTGTATTATGAAACATATCCTTGCACATTTTATTAACTATAATTAAGCTAACATAAACAGGAAACAATTTTAAAAAGTCCGTTATAAATGGACAATCTCTGGACTAAATATAACTATTGATTGATATGAATTTTCGGCAAACTATCAAGACAACTGAATTCTCATGTTATTGGTATTTCGCCAAAAATAAACATAAACTTGCAGCTGACGCGACCTCTTGCAGTTGTCAGCTGTGAGCCCAAAAATACTTAACTTAATTGATATTTTCTGCTGAAAAAGTTTCGCAAGAGCTTCAGTTGCAACGTCTGCTGCATAGGCTCTTGGCTCTGACATTCCCAAGTACCTGGCCAGATCCGCAGCGACAGCCAGCAAACACAGCAAAGAGGAGGACGAAATCTGTATTTTTTTTACGAGACGGGTCAAGGCTGTTGGTTCTTTGCAGTAACACACATACAGAAAGACCGAAAGATATCAGCGTCCAAACTAAATGTGTGCCACGTGCAGATATAAAAGATGGAAGAAAAAACTGCATCATGTCGTGATGAATGGTTATTTAAAAAAAAAATTATAGCCACAGAAGATATAGAAATGCGAATTGCAGACTCAAAGCGCACCAATTACATTCATCCAGCTCCCCATGGAGGTATTTTGGTTAGATGATTTATTAAGGTATCTATGCAGTTGCTGGTGATTTATTTCGAATTGCATTTAATGGGAAATTGAAAATGGAACGGTACTTAATCATTGTACAGATACGTGTTTTCTGGAAATGCCAACTACATTACCTTTTACACATACACACACACACACACATACTGAGAGTTTTGTTTATTTTAGTTTTTCGTTCGACTTAATTGACACTTTCAGCTCTGTCCGTGACATGGAAATGAATATAAATGACGCACATCTATAAAAAAAAAAGGAAAACAAATAACAAAATATACACCGTACATAAACGTACACCTACATACACACGCACACACGTACATACACACGCACACACACACACAGTTGCCACAAAGTTAGGTTAGGTCAGTTTGCTGGCACACATTTTTAAAACTCGTCCGCAACTTTTTCAATTGAAGCGGACCAAAACAAGACCAACTCAATGCAGATGGGCTAACCGAACTTTGTGGTGTTTGTGTGTGTGTGTATCTACAGGCACTTCAGTGGCAAATTGACCAAACCCATTGCCAATTTACATCAGACGAACGCGTTAACTTTGTTTGACCCTTCCATGTAAACTAAATTTTGTTAATTGCAAACTGTTGTTGGCAAACGGAAGCCCTTCGATACTAACCTTCTTCTGGGAACAGTTTATTTTCGAAAGTGTTGAAAATTGATAGTAAAGCACTTTATGGGCAGGTATACCCAATATTTATTGTCTTTTCGTTTCAATCAGCAGTTGAGAGCTAATCCAGAAAAAGAATACATGTTATAGATCATATAACTGATTTGAGATTTAGCATAAACAATAAGAAATCAATAATTAATTCAAATATTTAAAATTATATTATGATAACAATATTATTTAATTCGATAGAGAACTTATCTAATTATTTTAAAGAGTGTTGTAATTGACAAAACTTAGCTAACATTGTTAATAGTTTATATTTAATCAAAGAATATTTTCAATTCTTTTTAGAGCTTCTTAAAGAAACATAGAAATAAATAAATAATTTTTATCACTTAGTATCCGGTATCATGGAACGTTTCTATATTAATATATTTTAAGTGCGTTTCAACTATATATGTAAATATATTTTCCATTCCACATTTTTTCCATGCCTTTTACACTTAATGGGTGCCAAGAATTATTGATTTAATAGAAAAAAGCAAGCATACAGCAAAAGCTAGTTATAAAATGCTAAAAGCTGAATTCTATAAAAATAGAGGAACATACAGCAAATGTCCGTAAACATGGTTTACGAATAATACATAACTTTTTAATTCTCCTCTGGCAATAATAATTTATCGCCATATTTCAAGCAGTTAACTTTAGTTCTTGCTCTTTTCACTCTGGTGCAAAAATGGAAACTATATCAAGTAAGATTGCTACACTGTGGAGTACCCTACTAGGTGATACCCTGTATAAAACTGCGAGTTGTAATTGAATAACTAATAAGCTAACCGTATGATGTTTGTTAGGAGCACAAGGCTGTAATAATTAAATTGAAATTCGTTCAGAGGTTTCCAAAATCCGAAATAATCAAAATATTCTATAACTATCGATCATATCAAAACGGAGTTATCGATAATTAGAAATAAGCTTGAGCTGTATAATAACTTAAAACACCAAAACTTTAACTCTCTAGCTCGTTTAGTCTCTAAAATTGACGGACTGACAAACGGACTTGCATAGTGATGCTGAATAGACTATATATTTACTTTTCGGGGTCGGAGCTGCCACCTTCTGGCTGTAAAATTGTCACAAGGCATTTTAAATGGGGTTGGGGTATAAAAATGCATCCGCAACGCAGCAATTTCTTTACTTGCACAATTTCTGCAGCACACTTGAGGTGGTGGGTGGTTTGGTGGTTGGGTGGTGGTTACTCAAGGGATTTGCCAAGGGCCCCACAACTGGGCGACGACTTCTGCATAATTTAATTGGCAGCTGCTTCGCCTCAGATTTCCCACGACACGCGGTTATTCATAATTACGTTCTGGTTTATTTTAAACGCCTCCCTTTTGCCCGCAGGTGGCGCTGTGCGACAATCTGGAGCTGCCCTTTCGCGACGACAGCTTCGATGCGGTGCTCTCGCTGGCCGTGGTGCATCACTTTGCCACCACGGAGCGACGTGTGCGGGCGCTGCGGGAGCTGGCGCGTATCCTGCGCATTGGCGGGCGTGTGGTGATTACCGTTTGGGCGCTGGAGCAGCGACATCGGCGGTTCGAGTCCCAGGATGTGCTGATTCCATGGCAGCCGCCCAAGAATCGCACCTTCTCCCACTCCTACTCCGATGAGGAGGACGGCGATGACTTCTTGCCGCCCTATCACGCCTACACGGAGGACTCGACCAACTCCAGTCGCTCGGCGGGCGACGGCGACAGCTCAAGTCTCAGCTCTTCCTCGCCGGGCGAGTCCTGCTACAGCTTTGTGCGGCGTGCCATACAAGTGAGCCTCTCTACGCACGTCCTCAAGGATTACATCGATTCCATTCATTTTTTTTGTGCTTGAATTTTTACAGAAACTTGCCGGCGGGCGTCGCCATGCGTGGTTCCTGGACTCGTGGACCTCGAAGGACACCAAGAACGATAGCAGCCTCGACTACGAGGATGCCAAGGATCTGCCCATTGAGCTTCGTCGCCTCGAGGACTTTGAGGACTTTCCCGATCCGCCGCTCTCCGCCGGCCTCAAATCCCGCAGCCTGGGCAGCATTCTGCAGCCGCCGCCGCGCCAAATTGTCCGCTCCCGTTCGAGCGTGCCCAGCCTGGGCGGTCCCCTCGTGCCCGGCGAGACCAAAGCCAGCGCCGCCGCCGCGCTGCTGCTCAACGCGCCCGAAACGCTGAATGGCCGGCATTCGCCCACGAGCACAGCGAGTGCGGGCAACACCCTCAGCCGGCGGCCGAAGCTGATCAAGCAGAAGCAGTCGCTGTGCGACGACGACAGCTTGGCGCCACTGGAGGAGCCGGCATCGGCGGCGGCGGCGCCGGGCGAGGCGAGCGCCTTTCAAATGCTCACCAGCTACAACAGCACCAACGGCGGCGTCAGCAGCAGCCTCTACACGCGCACCGGATGCTATGCGTCCAGCTCGACGACAGCTGGAGCGGAGCCAGCCGCTCCGAGCAGCTGTCTGCGCAAGCAGAGCTCGCTCAACGAGGAGCTGATGGCGGGCAATCGGCTGCGGGATAAGGAGCGGGTGCGCAAGCGCATCCAGAAGCAGACATCGCTAAACGAGGCCTTCCTCTGCCGGTCGGCGATGTTCTCCAAGCGGCTACAAGTGATACGGGAGGGCCTCACCAGCAGGCTAAAGAGCTCCACGGGCAGTCTGGAGCGGGTGACCAAAACGGGCATCAGCAAGCTGATGCAGAATATGAAAACCACGCCCGCCACCCAAACGCCGACGCCATCGTCCGCCCAAGCGATGCCGCAAAGCAACAACTGCAACAAGCAGCAGTCGACGACGCACTCACAACTGCAGCAGCAACAGCAGCAACAACAACAGCAGCATCAGCAGCATTCACATCAGCATCAACACCATCATCATAATCATCATCATCACCATCATCATGCGAGCAATGCGAGCCTCTTTCCGGCGCATCTGCTGCTGTCCGGCGCATCAGCGTCCAGCGGTCCGGTGAGCTACTGCAGCGGCGTGGACTGCGCTGCGGGCAGCGTTTGCCACTGCAGCGCCTATCAGCCGGAGTGCGGCGCCTGCGCGCAGGCGGACAGCGAGCAGGGCAACGTGCGACGGCATTCGCGTGAATCCGGCTCCGATTCGTCGAAGGACAGCAGCCTGCAGTCGGACACGAGCATTGAGTCTGAGGACAGCTTCGCCTCGGTCATATTCATACCCAAGCCGGAGCAGCATCAGCAGCAGCTCAACTATCAGCAGCAGCATCACAACTCCAACTCCAGCTCCAGCAACTCCAGCTCCAGCAATGGACACGCCCAGGCGGCGCTTGCCGCTGGCCCAACACCGTCAGCAGCCACGCCCAGCAGCTGCCTGGGCCGGGTGCCGCCCACACACTCCGTGCCAACATCGCCGCTCATCATGCCCTGCCCGCCGACGCCCGCCCACTCGCCAGCTGCCAACCAGGGCACGGTCACCTCGCCGCCACAGTCGATGGCCGCTGTGACGGCAGCGATGGCGATTTTGGCGCCGGCCGCAAAGCCGCCACGCTTCAGTTTCGACGAGGCGCACATCCAGCAGCAGCGGGAGCGGGAACAGCAACGGGAGCCAGCCATACCGAAGATCACGCGGCAGGCGGTGCGCGCGATGCCGCCGATACCCAAGTTCCGGAAGCAGCAGTCGCTGCAGCTGCAGCGCCAGAGTTTTCCGATTGTGCGCCGTGCCTCGGGCTCCGGCGGGGCGGGCAGCGCTAGCAAGCTGCTCTCGCTGGAGCTGTTCAATCCGGCCACCGATGATCTGGACAGCGATTCCAGTGAGCCCTCCTCGCCGGACTCCATTGACAGTGTGATCAGCGCGCCGCGCTCCGCCCAGTTGCTGTCGGCGCCCAGCACCGGCACAGGCACCGGCACAGGGAAGTCCAGCGATGAGTCGGACTCGAACCAGGTGGCCCAGCTGATCAGCATCAAGCAGCAGCAGTACCACAAGGGCGAGCTGCAGATCAACAATGCCACGCCCAATGCCAACGATATCATCCTCAACGCGGACAGCGCCCCGCTGCTGCCGGAGAAGCGGGAGGCGGGGCAGACGCTAACGCAGCCACCGCAGGATTGCGCCGAATTCGCCGAGCAGCTGACGGCACAGCTGCAGCGCGAATTGGATGACAAGAGCAGTCGCGCCGAGTGCCGCAGCCTGGACAGCATCGGTGACATTGGCGAGTTCTTCAACGGCGCCAAGAAGCGCTCCAATGGCGATCTGAGTGCGCTGCGCGAGGAGCTGCGCGAGCGGCGTCTCATGCTGGCCAATCTCTCGACACAGCCCAGCCTGCAGCAGTCGCCGATCTCGTCCTCGACCTCGTCGCTATCCTCGCAAACGCGCAGCTTCACCATACACGAGGAACAGGAGGGCGAGGAGGAGGAGGAGGATGAGGAGAACGAGCGCAGCTACACGCTCGGCATCTACGAGCACTGCAAGATCTCCAAGTTCAACTACAAGCGGAATCGCCACTACAATCTCAACCCGGAGACGGCTTACCTGCTGCAGGACGATGGCGACAGCGACGTGCGCGACGACGAAGATCGTGAGTATACATATACAAAAACCTATATATATTTGTAAAAAGAGCCAAAGATAACTTTCGGTTTGAACCTATGTCTTTTCTTCACACTCGTTTCATCAATCAATCAAGAATTTCGTGTTTAAATTATGCTTGAACCAAGCTCAAAGTTGTCTTTTCCAGAAGAACATTTCAAGAACGAATCTTTAAACAAGCTTTGTTGAACATAGTATCAAATCAATTATAAATTTGAGATCAAATTGTTAAACTTAAATAAAACACGTTAAGTCTTAAGTAAGCATTAGAATATTTAAGAGTTAAATTACAAGTTAAAAAGCGCTAAAAATGTGTTTAAGATTTAACTTATTTAAATTTTCAATGAAGCCCTGCTTTTTGTTTTTTGATTTTTTTCAATCAAGAGGTAAAATTTTTCACGTATTTGGGCCTCAGGCCAAATAATGCAATTAGTGTTTGCCTTAGCCGAAGGCGAAAACAGTCAGTTCGCATTAAAAACAGTTGACAGCTTATAACTATTTCCTATACCTAAAATTATAATAACAATTATTATAATTTCCTTGCACATTTTATTTTTATTGTTTAATTCACTTTTAATGGAAATACGTCAATTTACAGTTAAAAAACCATTAACCGATTAGAGTTAGGGTTCGGTTTGTAATTTTCAAAACATTGTGGTTCCGTGCTCGAACCGGTTCGGTTCTTAATTGGTTTGCAACCGAGTTTCCAATGCCTAAATTTATAACCATTTTCCCCCTCTATCTCCCTTAGCCATAATCGAGGAGGATGAGGACGCTGAGGCGTTGGAGGCACGCGGCGGCGATCAGCTGGGCGAGGGCATGCACGAGTACGGCCAGCGACGTCGCAACTTTAGTACCATCAAATCAGTGACCTCCAGTGCGTCCAGTTCGACGGAATCGGCACCGTCACTGCAGCACCAGCAGCAGCAATCGCAGCAGCAACAAGCGCTGCAGCAGCGCAGCTCCGCCGAATCGCTGGAGCAGTCGAACAGCTCAAACACCTCGCTGGACAGCCCCTCGCAGGGGGGAGGCGCCACCACCCACCATCGCTACTACCACGTATTCCGCGAGGGCGAGCTGGACGCGCTGATCAATCATCATGTGGCCAGTCTGCATATCGTTAGCTCCTATTACGAGCGGGCCAGCTGGTGTGTGGTGGCCGAGAAGGTGCAGGTGTGGACGATCTAAGTTAGGAATCTAAGGAACATTTTGGAAAAACAAAAAAAAAACTGAAAAAACAAAAAGAAAACCCAATAAGTCTCTGAAGCCCCCAAAGGAATTGTTAAATTTAGTCTTTATTACTAGTTGAGAGAAGAAGAACAAACGCAAAATTCTAGCACTTAACTTAAGTATTCGTAACGACTCTTGCTTAGGGTTGCCAGGCCTGCTCAACGGCAGGGCTGCCGCACTGCATCGAAATTGAATTTCAAGCAAACCGTTTAGTTTTTAAGCGCAAATCGAAAACGAAACAACGCAAATTATAAAAAGTATTGTATCAAAACTAAAGAAATCGTACGATATATATATACTATAGATTATTTACAACGACTATCACCTTTGATTTACATACATATGGTTTGTAATAATTTAAACAAATATTTACAGTATTTAATTCAGCAATTCAAAACTCATAAACGTCCATTTGCAAACTTGACATACAAATAAGCATAATAAAGTTATAGAATATATATTTAAGAGTTGAAGTAAGAGTTGCTTAAATAAATCAAATCAAATAGAAAAACGCAAAAACCATATCTAGACATATACCAAGGCTTTATACACGTAAAACAAAAACAAAATGCAATATATATAACCACATTTACACCAACTTAAATGCAAGAGAAAAATCAATACGTAAATTTTTGGAATATCAATAATTGCATTTAACCATTTTCAATGCAAGAGTAATCAAAAGGGACAACCTACAAAAAGTATATATAAATTTTGCAAATCTGTTTTTGAAGCTCACAAACAATAATTGTATAACAAATTCAATAATTTTCGTAATATTCGTAATTTATTATTGATTATGCACCTATTTATTTACCCTATTCAAAAAAAATGTATATTTACATATATATATTTAAAAAAAGATTTAAAAAACACATCCCAAACGGCCAACAAACCCGATTATAAGTAAACAAAAAAAATTAAACTATGTTTATAATATTCATTTGTTCACCTAAGGCGACGTTATTTAAAAAATAACGCAAGTTTTCAATAAGTAAATATTGCGACTGTACATGTGTTTTTAGATAGCTAAACTAAACTTTATACCGTACAATATTAGACAATGGAAAGTTGAAAAAAAATAAATTTTAACTCAACTTCAGAACACTATGAAATCGATTTATAACTACGTATATACGCTCGATATGCTGAATATGTATTTACAAAATGTTATAGTTTATACATAATTAGTATTATGTCACTTGAGAAATACGTATTATGTATTTGCACGACCCACACAGAGATAGACACAACAACAGCTGCAACAAGTAACATACACTACCAGACAAATTCAATAAAATATATAAAATAAAAAACACAAAAAAATATAAACAAACAATTGTTATGAATAAAAAAGGAGCATTAAATAAACTACAACTACCAATACTTACAACTAAAAAAATGTTTTATTGTAATATAAGTTAACGTTCGTTTTAAATTGAAACGCAGACATAGCAGATTTGGCACCACTGTCAAGACCAGAATTTTTCTGCTTGGCAGCACTGGCTGCGCCAAGCCAAATTTATTTATCGAAATTATTAACGACAGCTATTTTTTAACTGTGCTACAGTTTGTTTAATGTATATATATATATATATATATATATATATATATATATGCAACCAATTGTATCAAATAAAACATAATAGTTAACTGACCTCTTTAACATTTAAAAAGTTCTGAACTAATGAAAACAATCTTATTTGTGGATTTAAATTTATGCAGCACTCTACACAGTGGCTATAAAAGTATCGATAAGTATCGTACCCGCAGCGCCAAAAACTGAGCATATGTATAATGTGCGCAGGTCAATTACTTAGCTGGTCAACAACACAAAATCTGACGTCACACCTAAGAACTATCGTATGCTGTTGCTTTAAAAACAAAAATTCCCTTAATTGAATTTGGTCAATTTGTATTTTTTAAAATTACTACACTTAAGGAGGGCTCGCAATTGGGATATTTTCATGCTTTGTGCATATGCAACTAATTCATATATATTATAGCGTCTTGCGCAGGGATAATAAATGGAACCACTTCTGTGCGTAACCTGTTGTCCCCCGTTCGATTACCACACAGACGCACAGCTCTCTTTCAACGCAAACTCAGCCATCGTTTTGACAGCTCTACATTGCAAAACTTCGTCGTTTGTAAAATTTATGAAAATGCAGTGAAAAAGCATATAAAAATTGTAAAATAAACGCAATATGGCTACTCAAAAGCCTGGAGAATGGGCGACTGGTCTGCTGGCGAGATTTGAAGATCAGGTAAATGTTTTACAGCGCTTTCAATATGTTGCGTTGCGATGCTTTCGAGCTGGGTGAAAAAATGTACCTGCTGCTGGCATTGTTTTGGTGTGAGTGTTGTTGTCCAAAGGGGGAGAGTGGGCGGAAGTGGGGCCGGCCGACAGCTTCATGAATGAACGAAATAGCTGTCTTTTGAATGAACTACGGAAGCGTACATACCCTTATTTTTTTTGGTGTAAATTGTTTCTTACATTTCAAATGAACAAAACAACAGAATTTTATGGAAAAAAGAAAACGAGTAAAAAATACATTATTAAATAAAATGTTGCAAACGCTGTTTAGTAGCTGCTAAACACTTTGTTAGTGTAAAATTGACTGAAATAATCAATGAAATGCGTTTTAACCACAGCTGCCAAACAAAATCGGAGCCTATGGGACACAGGCGCGCATGAGCCAGGACCAATTGGTGGCATGCCTCATACACATCTCGCGCTATCGCTTCTCACTGGTCATCTCTGGCTTGACCAAGATGCTGCAGCGCGTCAACGAGGCCGTAAGTTTCTGCAATACACATTCATTTTTTTTAAAGGAAAGAGCTAATTCTTTACCATTTACAGGCACTGCAAAATCGTCATGAGCCGGAACGCTGTTACTTTGAATCTCTGGTCATCATATTGACCACGCTGGAGCGTTGTCTGGCTAATCAGACCAAGGATACGGCACGCTTTGAGGAGGCCATGAACGTGAAACTGTTGTTGCGTGAAATTTCACAGTTTGTAGACGTGCAGAGCGACAACAATCCAAATGCGGCTCAACTAAAGGCTTTGGCTTCCAAGGTGCTTTTTGCGCTATCCCAGAATCACTTCTCGGCCGTTTTTAATCGGATCTCGGCGCGCATACAGGAGCTGACATCGTGCTCTGAAGAGAATCCCGACTACAACGATATTGAATTGATACAGCATATCGATATGGATATGATCAAGTTGACCAAACTGTTGCAGGGTATAATACTATGCTCACTATGCTGAATTTGTTGCTAATTGGTGATCCTTTGCAGAAACGATTACCAAGTTTCGCTCGAAGCGCGCACCGCCGCTCATTTTGCTCTACTCGCTGGAGAAAGCGATTTGGAACTGGATTGAGTATCATCCACAGGAGTTTCAGGACTTGCAGCGCGGCACAAATCGCGACATATCAACGTGCGCAGTTTAAAATCTTATTAAATAGCTATTACTTATAAATCACACTTTCATTTTAGCTGCTGGGAGCCGCTTTTGGACTTTGTGGAGTATTTCAAAACGGAGAACAAGAAGAGCAAAACTTTAGTTTGGCCACTGCAAATGCTGTTGCTAATATTGAATCCCTCCAGCCTGGAGGCCACTGTTAACGAGCTGCAGCAATCGGAGAAGGAGAAGGAAAAGGAGAAGGTGCCCTCAAAGTCTACGCAATCAACGTCACGGGACAAGGACTTCTCGGCCAGGCAGTTCATTGAAAGCATCAAACGTGGTTTGGGCCCACATTCACCTTCGAAACAGGTGACGGAGTCATCCGCCATAGCCTGCGTAAAACTCTGCAAAGCCTCTACGTACATCAACATCAATGACTCCAATAATGTGGTCTTCAAGCTCGTGCAGTATTTCATTAACGATCTCAAGGCACTGCTCTTCAATCCGGTGAAACCGTTTTCGCGCGGCCAGGGCTACAATTTTGCCGACATCGAGCTGATGATCGACTGCTGGGTATCCTGTTTTCGCATCAGTCCGCACAACATTGAGGCGCTGAAGGTGTGCTTAAATCTCTCATCACCCCAGGCCTATCATTTTGTAATTGTTTGTTCGCTGCTGCGGTAAGTAGAAAGAAAAGTTTTACTTAAATTTAAATATTAAAACAATAATTCATTTTTTAGCTTGGCGCATATCTATGTGGATTTTCGGCTGCAGAATAAGAATCCGTTTCGCATAGTCAACCAGCCCCGTCTTTCCTGGTGGCCACAGACCGATGTCGTGCACTATCGTTCCGCTGAGCTGCGCGCTCTCTTCACGGATACGCTGAACAAGGCCACGCAGGGCTATATAGCTCACACGCCGCTGCGCTATATAACTTCATTAACGCTGAAATCCAAGGATACGCAGAAGGGTCTGACACGCGCCGAGGAGGGACCAGCACATAAGATGCTTCTGCTGCTACTCGTGCGTCTCATTCACGCCGATCCCACGCTTCTATTAAACGTAAACTAAGACTTAAGCCTATGAAGAATTCCGGAGCATTCACTAACTAATATTTCTACTTATTTGCAGACCCAAGGAAAAGTGGCGCACGAGGTGCAGAGCTCGACGTTGGAGCTCATTAATGGTCTGGTTAGCCTGGTGCATCAGACGACTCTGCCGGATGTGGCACAAGAGGCGATGGAAGCTTTGCTAGCGCTACATGCGCCCGAGAAAATTGAAGTGTGGAATCCCGAGGCGCCCATCAACACGTTCTGGGATGTCAGCTCGCAGGTGTTGTTCTCCATCTCGCAGAAACTCATACAGCACCAGATAGCCAACTATACGGATGTGCTCAAGTGGCTGCGTGAAATACTCATCTGCCGCAACACGTTTCTGCAGCGGCACAAGGATTACGCGCACGTGGGCAGCCAGATAGCCATATGCAAGCAGGCGCACATTAAAATGGAAGTCGTATTCTTTATGTATTTGTGGAGCGTCGACTTGGACGCGGTTCTCACATCACTCTCCTGTTTCGGTCTGCTCTGCGAGGAGGCAGAAATCTGCTGCAGCTCCGATGAGCTAACCGTGGGCTTCATTATGCCCAATTATCACATCTACCAGGAGCTGGCCCAGCTCTCTTCATGTAAGCTTTACGTGATTTCTTAATTTTCGCCAAAATTAACTATAATCCACTTCCATTGTAGCCGCCACTGACACACGCATATGTTTCTTTGAGAACAGCCATGGGAATGTGCTGAGTCGTTTGACGCTGCAGAAGCGCATCATGACGCTGCTGCGCAAGATCGAGCACTGTGTACATGGCGTCCAGCCCGCCTGGGAGGAAACCTTTCGCAACTGGGAGGTGCTTAGCAAGGTGCTGCAAACGTATCCTAAACTGAAGTCCGAGGATGCGCAAGCGGAAATGTTTCATCGCGGCATGGGCAAACGTCGTGCCAGTCACCAAAGTTCCGAGCACGATCTGGAGGAGCAAATCAACGAGTGGGCCAACATGACCTGGTTCCTGCTCGCACTCGGCGGCGTTTGCTTGCAGAAGCGCAACAGCAGTCGTCAGATTTTGTTGCAACAATCGCAGAACAACTCATCGGTGGCATCGCTGGCTCAGGCATCTCTCTACTCCAGCTCGACAAGTTCGGGCCATGGCTCGCTGCATCCTAGCACAGTCTCCTTATCCACCATACCGCCGGCGCCGCCACAGGATGTCAGCTATTGCCCTGTTACACAGTGCGTATTTAAAGAATTCAGTTTATTAACAATGGCTAAAATAGCGTTTATTTGTTTACAGATTCATTGGGCAACTGCTGCGTCTGTTAGTGTGCAGCAATGAGAAGATTGGCTTGAATATACAAAAGAACGTCAAGGAACTGGTGGGCGAGGAAATGTCCACACAGCTGTATCCCATACTGTTCGATCAGATCAGAGCCATAGTGGAGAAGTTCTTCGATCAACAGGGCCAGGTCAACGTTAATGTTACGGATATAAACACTCAGTTCATCGAGCACACCATTTATATAATGAAATCTATACTGGATCCCAAGGCGAGCAAGGATCCCAACAATGAGCAGCCATCGCCATCGGAGCATTTGGGCGTAACCAGCATTGAGGGCATGATGTTGGGCATTGTGCGCTATGTGCGTCACCTGGACATGAATGTTTATGCCATACGCATCAAAACAAAGCTGTGCCAGCTGGTGGAGGTCATGATGAAGCGACGCGATGATTTGGCCTTTCGCCAGGAGATGAAGTTCCGCAACAAGCTGGTCGAATATCTAACGGATTGGGTGATGGGCACCTCGCATCAAATTGCGCCACCCAGCTCAGCGGACGCTTCTCTACTGACCAGCACATCGTTGATCTTTCGGGATCTGGATCAGGCCTGCATGGAGGCAGTGGCTGCACTGCTGCGTGGTCTGCCACTACAGCCGGAGGAGTCGGATCGTGGCGATCTGATGGACGCCAAGAGCGCATTGTTTTTGAAATATTTTACGCTGTTCATGAATCTTTTGAACGATTGCATTGACAGCTCCGAGGCGGAAAAGGAGCTCAATAATACGCCGCTGCTGCCGCCACGCCCACGCATGGCGGCTGGAAAGCTGACCGCTCTGCGGAATGCCACAATACAGGCCATGTCCAATCTGCTGGGCGCCAACATTGACTCCGGCCTGATGCACTCCATCGACCTGGGCTACAATCCGGATTTGCAAACACGCGCCGCCTTCATGGAGGTGCTTACCCAGATTCTACAGCAGGGCACCGAGTTCGATACGCTCGCCGAGACGGTGCTGGCCGATCGCTTTGAGCAGCTCGTCCAGCTGGTGACCATGATCAGTGACAAGGGGGAGCTGCCCATTGCCATGGCGCTGGCCAATGTGGTGACCACGTCGCAGATGGATGAACTGGCACGCGTGCTGGTCACACTGTTCGATGCCAAGCATTTGCTGTCGCCGCTGCTATGGAACATGTTCTATCGCGAGGTCGAGGTCTCGGACTGCATGCAGACACTATTCCGCGGCAACTCGCTGGGCAGCAAGATTATGGCCTTTTGCTTTAAGATCTATGGCGCTAGCTATCTGCAAATGCTGCTGGAGCCGCTCATACGGCCACTGCTGGACGATCAGGAGGAGACCTGCTTTGAGGTGGATCCAGCGCGCCTGGAACCCGCCGAAGATATCGAGGAGCATCGCAACAATTTAATTGCGCTAACCCAAAAAGTATTCGATGCCATCATCAACTCATCTGATCGGTTTCCGCCGCAGTTGCGCTCCATGTGCCACTGCCTTTACCAGGTGCTCAGCAAGCGCTTTCCAAATCTGCTGCAAAACAACATTGGCGCCGTGGGCACCGTTATCTTTCTGCGCTTCATTAATCCAGCCATAGGTGAGGCAAACTTTATTAAGATTTAAGCTTTAATAGTTTATCATCGCTTGATCCTTTGCAGTCTCCCCGCAGGAGCTGGGCATTGTGGGCAAACAGGTGCCCAGTTCGGCCAAGCGCGGTCTCATGTTAATGTCCAAAATACTGCAGAACATTGCCAACCATGTGGAGTTCTCCAAGGAACAGCACATGCTCTGCTTTAATGATTTTCTGCGCGATCATTTCGAGGCCGGACGACGCTTCTTTATACAGATCGCCTCCGATTGCGAGACTGTGGATCAGACGTCGCACAGTATGAGCTTCATTTCGGATGCCAATGTACTGGCGCTGCACCGTTTGCTTTGGACGCACCAGGAGAAGATTGGCGACTATTTGTCGAGCAGTCGCGATCACAAGGCCGTTGGTCGACGGCCATTTGATAAGATGGCCACGCTGTTGGCCTATCTGGGGCCGCCAGAGCACAAACCAGTTGATTCGCACATGATGTTTAGCTCATACGCACGCTGGAGCTCCATTGATATGTCCTCCACAAATTTCGAAGAAATTATGGTCAAGCATCAAATGCACGAGAAGGAGGAGTTCAAGACGCTAAAGTCGATGAATATATTCTACCAAGCGGGCACCAGCAAATCGGGCTATCCGGTGTTCTACTACATAGCCAGGCGCTACAAGTGAGTGTGGACTTTGTGCCTATGATAATCGGTATCTATAAATGTTGTTTATCTTGCAGAATTGGTGAAACCAATGGGGATTTATTGATTTACCACGTCATTCTCACGCTGAAGCCATTCTGTCACTCGCCCTTCGAGGTGGTCATTGACTTTACTCACACCTGTTCCGATAATCGCTTCCGTACCGAGTTCCTGCAGAAGTGGTTTTATGTGCTGCCCACTGTGGCTTATGATAATGTCCATGCGGTTTACATTTACAACTGCAATTCGTGGGTGCGCGAGTACACCAAGTTCCACGATCGCATCCTGGCACCGCTCAAGGGCAATCGCAAGCTGCTCTTCCTCGAGTCGCCCAACAAGCTGAGCGATTATATTGACGCCGAGCAGCAGAAACTGCCGGGCGCCACACTCTCGCTGGACGAGGATCTCAAAGTGTTTAGCAATGCACTGAAGCTTAGCCACAAGGACACCAAAGTGGCCATCAAGGTGGGCCCCACGGCGCTGCAGATAACGTCCGCGGAGAAGACCAAAGTGTTGGCGCACTCCGTGCTGCTCAACGATGTTTACTACGCCTCGGAAATTGAAGAGGTTTGCCTGGTGGACGATAACCAGTTCACCTTGTCCATAACCAACGAAAGCGGCCAGTTAAGCTTCATTCACAACGATTGCGACAACATTGTCCAGGCCATCATCCACATACGCAACCGCTGGGAGCTGAGCCAGCCGGACTCGGTCACAGTGCATCAGAAGATACGGCCCAAGGATGTACCGGGCACACTGCTCAACATGGCGCTGCTCAATCTGGGCTCCTGTGATCCCAATTTGCGCACAGCGGCCTACAATTTGCTCTGCGCCCTGACCGCCACCTTTGACCTGAAGATCGAGGGTCAATTGCTGGAGACGCAGGGTCTCTGCATACCCTCCAACAATACAATTTTCATCAAGTCGGTCAGCGAGAAATTGGCCACCAATGAGCCGCACCTGACGCTGGAGTTTCTGGAGGAGTCCATTCAGGGCTTCCAGCGCAGCACCATTGAGCTGAAGCATTTGTGCTTGGAGTACATGACGCCCTGGCTCAAGAATCTAACCAAGTTCTGCAAGTCCAACGACGATGCCAAGAAGCTAAAGGTCTCGCAGATTCTGGACAAGCTAATCTGTCTGACCATCGATCAGAAGGAAATGTATCCATCCGTGCAGGCCAAAATCTGGGGTTCCATTGGTCAAATTCCAGAGCTCATTGATATGGTACTGGATAATTTTCTGCACAAATCGATTACATACGGGCTGGGCTCGCCGCAGGTGGAGATTATGGCAGATACAGCTGTGGCTTTGGCCTCAGCCAACGTTCAACTGGTCTCGAAGAAGGTCATAACGCGCATGTGTCGTGTCATGGATAAATCCTGTACGAATCCCACACAATATCTGGAGCAGCACATGATGTGGGATGACATTGCCATATTGGGACGCTATCTACTCATGTTGTCCTTCAACAATTGCTTGGATGTGGCCACCTCGGTGCCGTATCTGTTCCACACCATCACATTTCTGGTCTGCTCGGGCTCGCTGTCGATGCGCGCCTCCACCCACGGCCTGGTCATCAATATAATTCACTCGCTGTGCACCTGCACAAATCCCTCATTCGGGGAGGAGGCTCAACGTGTGCTGCGCCTGTCGCTCGATGAGTTCTCGCTGCCCAAATTCTATCTGCTCTTTGGCATTAGCAAGGTCAAATCGGCAGCTGTGACCGCGTTCCGCTCCAGCTGTCGCCACCCGACAGATAAGTGGCTGGGCAATGAACGCGTCACTCAGCCGCTACCAGCGGATCGGGAGCGCCTCTCGCTGCCCTCACTGGAGGTCATCACAGACGCCCTCCTCGAAATCATGGAAGCCTGCATGCGCGACGTGCCCGACTGCGAGTGGTTGCACACTTGGACCTCGCTGGCGCGCAGCTTTGCCTTCTGCTACAATCCGGCGCTGCAGCCACGTGCCCTCATTGTCTATGGCTGCATTAGCAAGAGCGTTACGGATCATGAAGTGAAGCAGCTGTTGCGCATTTTGGTCAAGGCATTGGAGTCCTTCAACGATTTGATACTGATTGAAGCGCTGGTCATGTGCCTCACACGCATCCAACCGCTGCTGCGTCCAGAGTCGCCCATACACCGCGCACTCTTTTGGGTGGCTATCTCAGTGCTGCAGCTGGACGAGATTACACTGTATGGTGCTGGCCTGGCGCTGCTCGAACAGAATTTGCATACGCTCAAGTCACAGGGCTGTTTTGACAAAAAGGAGACCATAGCCGAGGTCATGATGAAAACGCGGGAGAAGCTCGAATGGCACTTCAAGCAACTGGATCATGCGGTGGGTTTGTCTTTCCGCAGCAATTTTCACTTTGCTCTGGTCGGACATCTAATTAAGGTGAGTCCCTGATAAGCAGATAAGCAGTGGTAAGCACAGCTCCTAATTTTCTTATTATTTTAGGGCTTTCGACATCCCACACCGACGACAGTGTCGCGCACATCCCGTGTGCTGACCATGCTGCTGGGCATTATAGCCAAGCCACTGCATCGGGACAAGTTTGAGGTAACGCCCGACAGCGTGGCTTATTTGACGGCGCTTGTCGCCGTGTCCGAGGAGGTGCGCTCCCGCTGTCATGTGAAGCATGCGCTGCCACGCTGGCCCGCCGATCTAAGCAGCGGCAGCATGGATAATGGTGAACTGCCCAATGGTGTGCAGACTGTAAGTTAGCACATGATCATCAATAGCAAAAATTTTAAACATTTTGTATACTTATCCAAAAAGTAAAAAGGGTATATTGGGTTTGTGTAATATCCGTCCGTCTGTCCTAATAATATGTCCTAATGGAGCTATTGACACAAGACTTGAAAAATTCGATAAAAATCTATTTATCTCCCTCAGTTTGCTCAATTTGCTCAGAAAGAACAAAGAGGACCTCCTCTAAAGATCGCACATTCAATTGTTGGGGATTATTATCGTTATTTTTACATCTAGAGTTACCAAATTTGATAGAAAGTGTTTGGATAACCTCTGAAGATCGATCCAAAATTTTCTACTATCCCACAAATTATTTCAATATTTCCTAACTTTCAGATTGGTCAACCGTTGTCGCGCCGCCAGAAGAGTTGGGATATACTGGATCAGTCAGCTTTGCAATTTGCGCGACATCATAAAGTACCTACCTTGCAGGTAAGCGAATTGGCTAAAATCCCAACTTAACTAATTGTATATTCTATTTGAATAAAAAATCGTTGTACAAAAGTTGTTATAACCATTTGCTATAGTAACTTTTGGCTACCCACTTGTTATATTGAGACTACTATTATGTATACATTCCGCCTATGTATTTATCAACTCTATTCGAAATCAGCCTTTGCATAAACAATTAATTAATCGTTCAATGACATTTTTTTCTTATCTCTTTTTATGTTTGTTTTTGAAAAAAATAAAAAAATAATAATAATAAACCATAACATACATTTATCACAATGTAACTCGTATATACTCTATATAAACTACTATATATGCCTGCTGACTCTTCCATCTAATTGGTGCTTGTAACTCTCATCAATATACTTCTTATATATACGTACATAAAATACTACTACTACGCATGAACTTATCGTTTGATTTACGTTTGATTTTGTTAACAACAACAACAACAACAATAACAACAACTATACAACAACCACAACACTGTGCTATACAAATCGTAGAATGCGCGAGTTTTATTCAAAACTCAACGCTCATTTTCGGTACCAACCACCAAGGATCCGAATAATGCGAGCGGCATCGAAGAACGTCAGGTATTGCCCAACATAACTCTCTCTCTCTCTCTCTCTCTTTTACTAGACTCTTAGACTATATACTAATTAATACCTAAACGTATGCGCCCCTGGCCCCTACTAATAAAATACTTATTTCGTTACTTTTAGATTTTCTACTGTAATTATATTCAATTTTTACTGCATGGGAATGCCTATTCGCTAGAATCCCCATCAATTTCATTAAAAAAAAACAAATGTTTATTTGTTTACCTCTATTAATTCTTTTATTTTAAGTAGTTCAACGAAATTAACTTTTCTAAATTTTCAATGTCTCTTATTAGATGACCTGTGTTGAAGTTTATACAAATAATTAATAACAAAATTTTGCTATACACTAACCAACAGGAACGCGGCTCACGTTCTTCGGTTTCAAACGAATCGAATGTTTTGCTCGATCCCGAGGTGCTGCCCGATCTGTCCATACAAGCACTGGTCTTAACTGTTTTAGCTACCCTCGTCAAATACTCTTCGGATGAGAGCGAAACGCGCGTGCTGTATCAGTATTTGGCCGAGGGTTCCGTCGTTTTCCCCAAAGTCTTTCCAGTCATGTTAGTTTCTTTGGATATCAGTTGTTACTCTTAAATATATATTCTAATTTCTTGCCGGCAGTCATTCGCTTTTGGATCAAAAGATCAACAATATATTATCTGTGTCACACGATCAAGTTGTGCTCAACTCTGTGCAGAGCATAATACAGAACATGTTGGCCAGCGAAGATCCCTCACAGCAGCAATTACATTTCCTGCAAAGCTGCGGTTTTGGCGGACTTTGGCGTTTCGCTGGTCCATTTACCAAGGTGAGTTTTCTAAATTTTCGGCTCAAATGTCAATTAGCCAACTTATTTTTCTTACCTTCATAGTACAACATGATGGGCGAGTCTTCGGAGTTGTTTGTTAACTGCTTGGAGGCGATGGTAGAAACATGTTTGCCTGGCGATGAGATAGTGCCAGTGCCACCCTCGCCGCGTCCCTACAACCTGAGTTCCAGTTTAAGCAGCCTGACGCTTGGCTCACCGACAGATAAAGGTAAATTGCTTAATACATAAAAAACACACACAATTATTTGTTAATGCAAAAATAGCTGCTTAAATTGTTAAACTTGCTTTTAGCCTAGCGCATTTTGTATATGCCACATATTTGAGATGATAATTTTGGTATACATAAATTTTGATCAAAACGTTATACACATATATATTCTCTATTTACTCTTTCCTTATGCAAAAACACCATAACGTTCAATTATATAGCATTCTCATCGGAATCATTAGACTTTTATGATAACTGCTCCGGCAGCGTCACCTCGCTGCGCCGCGCCTCACACAGCAAATCACGCGCCAAACATCGATTGAACGAAAGTCCATCACATTAAACTGCAACTAATTTGAAATACAAATTTTAAAAAAAACAAAAACAAAACTTTTAAAAAAAAACCAAACAATCTTAGCAAATTATACAAACAAACACCCAAACACATACACACACACTTAAACAAATTCATTATCGTTAAAAGACAGCACAGCACGTTTATACCATATACATCGTGTGCTATAGAACAACTATTGTACAAGTATCTAAGCGAGTTATCTAAGCGCCACTAACTAAAATTGAATCGTCACTAACAATTGAAACAATCAGACAATTGTACTAACAAGCGGCAATACATACTAATCAGTATGCAAATTGTTATCAGCCTCCATAAACAATGCAAACAGAAATTACAAAATGATATATCAACAAAAACAAAAAACAAATACACAGATGCACTTTATTGTATTAGCGAATTGTATGTTTAAATATTTGAGTATTGTATTTATGATATTTATCAGTACCTTGAAGCATTTACAAAAGCGTTTTTCGATTACACGCGTGACTTTAAATTGTCTAGCACTTTGTAGCGTAGTGTAATGTCGTAAATGTTTGTTACATTCATTCGTACATATTTATTAAGCAGAAATCGGCCGATGTTACTAACAACTATTTGACACACTCCTCAAATCGTTTGGAGCTAACAAAGTCGCCAACTTAGTAACTTGGGCCCATATTTTATTATAAACATACAAACTTTGAGCTAATGGAATTACAAAACATGTTTGATTAAATAAATATATATATTTATATAATTATAAATTTATAAATTACAAATAAAATGTACCTTATGCTTATGCAACAGTAGGTGCATGTGAATTAGCAAAAAATGTTACATAAACCACACAGTTAAGAACCTGCTAACCGAATTTCACAAATACCAAAAATTACTAATATTTCAGTTGCAAACAGATTTTAGTTTCCACAATAGCTTTTAACTAGACTAAATAATGCGAAACGTTACAGCGACATTTTATACATTTTATAAATTGCATAGCATATTTTGATTAGTTAAACAGAATACAAAACTAAGTACCTAGATAATAGAGTTTTTATATACGATACTTGTTAACCGTTTTTTTGTCAATGCGTGAGAATTTTCCTAGCATCATTAGACAAGCTTTATTTTAATTCAAACTTTTATAAACTTGTTAAATATTCACTTAACTGTGTTTATTCTAATTTTTATTTAAATATTTTATTTTTGCATAATTTATGTATATGTTTATGCCTCTTCTATCTTATTTTCAGCTGCATGAATAACAACAACAAACCCACGCACTAGACGTACCACACTAATCACAAAAGTTATGCGTTTTTTAAATCTGTTTAAAAAATGTTTCTGAACCAAAAAAAAAAAACAACAACAAGAAAAAACCACAAAATGTACAAACGAAATACAAACGAGTAGTCATAGATGTCGGCTATGCGTAAAGCTAATTAACAAAACGATATATGTAAAATTACTGTATATGTGTGTATATAAAGTAAGGCAAAACGGCTGGCAGAAACGCAAGGAACCCCACGAATAAGTACTACAGTTAAAGATAAAGCATATATATACTATATATTTTGTCACAGAATAACGAAAAATCACAAAATATTAACAGTTTTATAATAATTATCGATTCAATGTAGTTTTTAATATATTTATGTATGTAGTTTTACAATAAGCACGTACGTTAACCTACTTACACCAGTTCCTGAGAAGACCACGACCAGGGAGTCGGCACCATTTGTACCAGAGTTGATCAAACAAAACTACAACAACAAGAACAAGAAGCTTTAAGAAACTGGCATGCGATTTAGCTGCCTTTTAATTAATTTGTATTATATATGAATCTCCCGCTACAACTAACAAATTTGTAAATTAATGGCATTTATTTTATGTTGTTTTTTTTTTAATATATTTTAACTAAGCTCATTTCCCATTTTAACATTTACTTAATTTATTTCACGAGCATACTTTATTATTATTATTAATATTTTTATATACAAATTGTAAAACACCAAAAAACGAAATCCCTCTAAAAGTAAGCAACAAGACCCAGTCCGCTTTTAATGCAAATTAGGTTTAGGCATAGAAAACGTTTTAAAGGTCGTAAATGGAAAAAGTTATATATGTTATACATTTGTACCTCTAATTAAAAGGTTTAGTAAAAATAACAAAAAAGAAAAAAATAAAATTGAAAACAAACGCAACAATTTAGTCCGTTATCTTCCTTTTCTTATAAGCCAAACTAGCACAACAATTTTACTTACTAATTTAAAATTGAACCTTTTTAAAGAAACGTAACCAATCCGAGAAAAACGTTATTTACGCATATAAGTAAAATATATGTGTGCTATATCTGTATGTGTTGCTATATGTGTATGTATTTGAATCGAAACTTATGTATTGTATTTTACGAAACTTTTGAACAAGAAAACAATTTGCGAATCTATGCGACTAAAGATAACTATAAAATGTTCATGTTTCAAATCTATCAATGTACAAGTATGTTGAACAAAATAATTTACTCTCAATAAAATGTTTAAAAATAAACTAATGAAATGTTTTATTTAAGAAATAATTGGAAAAATTGTCTTAAAAATTAATATTTAATTTTAGGTAACTATATAACAATATATTAGGGATAATTATATAAAGGAAATATATTATATTGGGTTTGTGCCATGTCCGTCATGCTGTCCGTCCGGACAGCATCGCACAAATTACACACTACTGAAAATGTTCAAATAATAATTAAATAATTAAAAACTTGAACGAGCATAACGCAGTCGGTAACGCCTCACCGCAGCGATCTTACATATTAATCTTTTTTTAAATCTAAATAGCAGCATTTGCAGTCTTTTTCTTCAACATGCAAATATTTATTCTCCCCGCAATTCCATCAGATCAACCCCAGCACAAATACCATATGCACTTGCCAGACAACACAGCGCGCCAAGATTAAAACCCTCCCCCACGACGCAACGGAATCAGTGCCATCATTAAATGATGTTGTTGTAGTTGTTGTTAACTTCTCGATTTCATGCATGCGATTACACGACCCTCGGGGGGCGCACACTCACCCTTCAGCGCGTAGGACCGAGCAGGTGATTTTTGTCAATGGGCCAATCCCGGTTGCCGAAACGCGCCAAAACGGAGCAAGTGCCACAGCTGACCGGGCCAAATCTCGAATATTCAATCCCAATACTTGTGGGAATGCTTGAAGTAAACTTTCTCACGATGCGCCGCCAATGGCACACCGGCTGGCAAGTGGCTGGCACTGGCAATGTCAGTGGCTCTGGTACGGGTGGTAGTCGTTGCGGTGGTTGCAAGCGAGCTAGCGCGACCCGACCCTGCTCGTAAGTGTAACGCAATGTCGCGCCAAAGAGGAAATGAGGTCTGGGTCTCGATCTGCCTGTGACACACACACAAACACATATAACGACTGTGCCCCGAAAGGAAAGAGCGCAAAAACACACACACAGGCAAGAAACAAACAGAAAGAACAACAATGCCGCCATCATTGAGATTGCCGCTTGGACCCAAGCGAGGGTAGCACAAGGGAACGGGCATGGCACGCATGGGACACGGTTGCCAGAGAGTGTGCGAGGCACAGACACAGCCACAGCCATAGCCATAGCCAGGTCGAGGTCATGACGCTGTCGCAGTCCTACTTGAGTTAAATGCTGCACGCAGCCAGCTCGTGTGTGCGTGTGCGTGTGATGCGAGTTGCTGCTGCTGCTCGTGATGATGATGGTGGTGGTGGTGGTGGTTGTTCTGGTTCGGCCTTTGTCTCTGGCCCATGCTCTTGCTATTGCTCTTGTTCTGCTCCTGTTGCGCAGGCGCACGGCAATGGCACGAGAGTAAAAGAGAGCGCCGCTCTGGCGGAGGCTCAGCGTACGCTTTATTGGTATCTGGCAGAAGCGTGTGCACTTAAAAAAATTGAGCAAATTTAAAGAATAGCTGCTTGACTTAAAATAAATTAGATTTAGCTTTCTTCAAAAATAATACCAATTTGTTTTTACATGATTTGATGATGATGTTCCAGGTACGTATGATTTACTGTGAGTTAGGAGGAGTTAGTACGAATTATATTATTGTCTTAGACAATAGTTAAAGTAGCTCGTATTTTATTTTTTATTTTAACAACTTAACTGATAGCAATATAAGTGAAAATAATTAAATTTTAAATTATTATAGTCTTAGTTTATAGTTTATAGTTCCTTATTATAATTATCAACCTAACTGATAGTAACCATAATGAAAATAATTTATTATTAAATTAATTATAAATACAAAAAAGGATTTCTGTACAAATACAGTAACTCTTTATTATAGTAAATCTTTAAATACCAGTAATGAAATAAATTACAGACTTGCAACTACATGTGCAGTCAATTTTCTTACAGTGTAGATAAATGGCTTCCGCTCATTTAGTTTGACGCTTATACCCTATACACAATAGGGTATACACGGGGCCAAATGTTAATGACTAGCATTTTATTCCCATCAACAAATGTCGAGATAAAATATACTATGTCATAAATATGACATGAAATTGTAAAAGTATATGAACAAAAATATATTATTATATTTATTTTATATACACAAATACAATCTATGACCTCATTTCAAGCAAAATACTCAGTGCTTTTTAGTAGTTACATTTTCAAACTAATTTTATTAGCATAGGGTATCTTTTAGCTGAGCAGCCAAAAGCAGGTTTCTTTTGAATGTTGCACACGTGCAGCGTCGCTTGGAGTGAATCTTGCCACAAGCAGAGAGGCCGCGCCACACACACGCACACACGCACACACTGCGACACGATTGATGCTCGTCTTGGGCCATCATTTCACGATCCGATCCGATCCGATCCGTTGCGCTCTGATCGTTTTGAGCGTTGTGTGGTAGCAGTTAGGGGAGGATTTTGCAAGTGTACGCGCCGCCGACGCTGCTGCGGCTACAAAAAGGATCAGTTTACCTTGCGGCAAGATCATTTCTCAAGCGACTACCGTGCGGTGAACAGCAACAGCAGCAGCAAGTGCCCGTTCCGGAGCAGCGTTCGACAATTCGCCATTGGCCATATTTAACCAGCTACTTGCCATAGCACGCACATCCAGAAGAAGCACACACCAACCAATTAGTACAATGGCCGTGGAGGGTCAAAGATTTATGACCAAGACGCAGCACTATCGCAAGGTCACCAAGCCGCTGTTGGAGCGCAAGCGGCGTGCGCGGATGAATCTCTACTTGGACGAGCTGAAAGATCTGATTGTGGATACGATGGACGCGCAGGGGGAGCAGGTCAGCAAGCTGGAGAAAGCTGATATTCTGGAGCTGACGGTTAACTATCTGAAGACACAACAACAGCAGCGCATGGCTTGCGCTAGGGCTGGCACATCTCCCGCCACGCCCACTTCTCCATCCGCAACTCCGTTGAACTTTGACAAATTTCGCGCCGGCTACACACAGGCCGCCTACGAGGTCTCCCACATATTCTCGACGGTGCCCGGCTTGGATCTCAAATTTGGCACCCACCTGATGAAGCAGCTGGGTCATCAGCTTAAGGATATGAAGCAACAACTGAGCAGCCCAGTGCCCAGCGAAGATGCCATCGAACCCGTCAATCTGGCCAACGGCGGTCAACAGCGTTCCACATCACCTCAAGAGCAACTGGACAAGGGCGAGGATGTTTGGCGTCCCTGGTGAAAATATCAATTTAGCCGTTTCTCTAGCTTTATTGAGTTTGCACATTGAGAGCTTTATTAATCTGGTTCTAGTTTGTAAGTTTTGATCAAGTTTTCGAAAAGTTGCCCCCGATTATTGGAAGATTTTTTGACAAGTTTTTATGATGTGATGTTCCTGTGATAGTTTCTAAGTGCGTTTTTTTGTATCTGATCTCCAGTAGCAAATAATGATTATGTAAAAATAATTTATTTTGATTTAAACACATTTTGAGCTTCCCAATGAGCTTCCATTTAGATTAAGATTGAGAAATATTTACTTAAAAGTCTTGGAATCTTTGTTTGATTTCAATGATAATGCTTTAGATATACTTAAAAAAAATAAAATAAAAAACATATAAAACAAATCGTTTTTTGCAATTCTTAATTTTCAAAACTAAAAAAAATCCACAAAATTTTATCTTTAAAAATGCATATATTTTAAATGTAGAATCAATCTGGAGGACAAGTCATGACCAAAATGCTATCAATCATGAATATCGGTTGAGTTTTGACAAAGTTATGGGAGTTGGAAATATGGGAGTCGGATCCGGGGAACACCACATGTCAACATTTTTGTCCATTTTGGCATGATATTTGACCATAATTTGTTTCTTATACTAACCCCACAATTGATTAAAAATTCGCAATTATAAATTTTTAATAAAACATTTTTTCGAAAAAAGTAAGGGTTTTAAAAAAAATCCAAAAAATTTTATTTTTAGAAATGCATATATTTTAAATGTAGAATCAATCTGGTCAAGTCAAGTCATGACCAAAATGCTATCAAACATGAAAATCGGTTGAGTTTTGACAAAGTTATGGGAGATTGAAATATGGGAGTCGGATTCGGGGAACTTTACATGTCAAAATTTTTGTCTATTTTAGCATGATATTTGACCATAATTTGAGTCCCTCAGAACCCCTTTAAATATTGTTTCTTATACTAACCCCACAATTGATTAAAAATTCGCAATTATAAATTTTTAATAAAACCTTTTTCGAAAATAAATAAGGGGGGGTACAGGGTTTTATTTTTAAAAATGAATATATTTTAAATGTAGAATCAACATAGTCAAACCATGATTAAAATGCCATCACACATAAAAATCCGTTTAGTTTTGACAAATTTATGGGTGTTTGAAATTTTGGGTGCTGCGGATTCGAGAACTTTACATGTTACAATTTTTTCTCAATTTTGGCATCTTGGCTTACTCTAAGTCTATTTTAAAAACCGTATTACATTTTCTAATTTTTCTATTTTTTGAGCTCTCTTTTCATTAATACCACTGGTAATATTTCTACTGCTCCCACTACTATTTATACAATTACTACTACTATTGCTACTATTCTTGCAATAGTATTAAAAATAAAAATAAATAAAATTTAATGAATAATAATTATAATAAATAATAAAATTAACGGCTATTACATTAAATATTCTTATAAAGCAATGCGAGCTTTGTAATAGGAACTTGGCTTTGTCAAAAGCTTTCAAAAAAACCGCTGAACCACACAGATTTATAATCATTTACCTCACAGCTCAAAAAGCCCATCCCCATTTACATGCAATTGTTCACCCAATGCCAACGCACACCCAAACTCCAGAGCCCAATTACAAGAGACTGGAACGCGCCCGACTTCAGTCGACAGTCAAGAAGCCGAAAGTGTGTCCACCGTGCGCCACACGCGAGTAACGAGCTGAGAGGCAGGAGTCGAGTCGATCATCGAACAGCATCGCTTGGCCCCGGCCCGACCTCGACTTGCTTACAGGAGCAGGACTGAAGCAACGGGAACACACATTAAGCACACTCCTCGCACACGAGCAATGTTCCCACAGGATCAGAACCGGCATAATGCCGGCCAAACAAGTGCAGGACGAACCGAAACGGAATACCAATGCACAAACAGGAAGTGCTGTCGCTCCGCCTAAATGAAACGCCCCAGCAAAATAATGTTGCTGCTCCTGGCTGGGTTCGTTCCCACGCCAACGGGCACAAATGAGATGGCAAGAATCGTGCAGTTCGTTATCCTTTCGCTCGCCCATATACTTGAGCCAAATCATAACACAAATCTAGAAATAGCAGCTGCGCCACAAACTGCAAAAAACACAAAATTCCCATGGCCAGGCGGAGCAATGGTTTGGACTGCGCTTGGCTGCCCATTGGTGAGCAGGTGAGCGTGTCAGCATATTGGTGTGAGAAACCAAGGAGGAAAGCGTTTCCCACGATACTGGCAAGCACACAAAGGCAACGATCCTGCAGCGATCCTGCGCTCCCTGGCCCGCTGATGATAAGGGTGCCCAACATAATAAGAAAGCGAGCGAACAATAAGAAACAGCGGAAGGGTCGCTGAGCAACCCTCATGCCAGCACACGCTGCACGAAATGCCAGCACAGCCGAGACCGAGACCGAGACTGAGTCCAAGAACGAGACCAGAATTTGTTGTTTGGGGGTTGTTTTCGCTGACCGGCTATAAAAGGCAGCGGCCTGGCGAGTCAGCGGCACAGAACGTCTTGCACACTCAGAGCAGCAACAGCTCAGCCAAAAACAAACCCAAATACCAAATATTCAATTACAATCTATAAAAATGTCTGCGGCACAAATATCGGAGATGTCCAAGACATATCAGTACCGCAAGGTGATGAAGCCGCTGCTGGAGCGCAAGCGTCGCGCACGCATCAATAAATGCCTGGACGAGCTGAAGGATCTGATGGTCGCCACACTAGAGTCGGAGGGCGAGCATGTGACACGCCTGGAGAAGGCGGACATACTCGAGCTGACCGTCACCCATCTGCAGAAGATGAAGCAACAGCGCCAGCACAAGCGCGCCAATGGCGCCGCCGAGACACTTACGCCCGCCGAAGGTTTCCGCTCCGGCTACATACACGCTGTCAACGAGGTGTCCCGATCGCTCTCCCAACTGCCCGGCATGAACGTCAGCCTGGGCACACAGCTGATGACGCATTTGGGCCAGCGACTGAATCAACTGCAGCCCGCTGTGAAAGAGACGCTGCCGGTGACGGCGCCGCTGTCCGTGCACATTGCCAGCCGGGAAAGCTACTCGGTGCCCATTTCGCCCATCTCCAGCTATGCCGGCAGCCCCAACTCGAGCGTGGCCAGCGAACATCTGCTGACCACTTGCTCCAGCAATCTCAGCAAAATGGACGAGGTAGCCGACAGCGAGGATGAGGAGAATGTCTGGCGGCCATGGTAGAAACAACAATGAGAATGAGAAGAGAAGATAAGAGAAGAGAGAGTAGAAGAATGAGAATTATGTTTAGTAAAAGTCTTCCAAGTCGATGGGGTAACCAAATCGCCCCCATTGACTCATACTTTAAGTTTTAAGTTACGACAAAAAAGAAAGCTTTAACCGAGGCGCAGTTCATGTGATAACTAATAATAATAATAAATTATATAGCAAAAATTGAAATACCCACAAATGTTTTTATTCACTCACCATTTGCAGTTAACTGGAAAAAAAACTCCTTATTAATATGCAACATTCGCCCATCCAATTGGTCAAACAATTTCTCGGAAGATGTTCGAAGAGTATTTGATTATTTTTAGTTTGTCTACGGGTCAGTTTACGTAGCGGAAATGTGCCTAAATTGCTGCTACATTTTGATCGAGCCCAACTGAATTCGTTGTAATTTTCTGCTCTTTCTTATTGTTACGAATGCGGACTAAAAATAAAAATCTCACAACAAAAGAAAGCGAAAACAATGCCAAGGCCGAAAAGGAAAGAAAACAAAATAGAAGAAAAAATTTCGAAAAATCAAATCAATGTCCGTTACGAGGCTACCGACGCGTCCAGGGACCAGGGTCCACAGGGCACCCTTGAACACGTGTGCACACAATAAGATCGGGCAACATAAAAAATTAGAGACTTATCTCTCGGCGTGTCTAATCGAGTTACGACAATGTCGCTCACAAAACTCTAAAGTCTCGAAACAAAAGAAAAGAAAAGGATCGAGTCATTCTCGTACAGCCCTCCGGCCAACCTCCAATCGTTAACCATCCTTTTTGGGCACTCGGCTAGAAAATCGTGCGCACAATGGTCAAGGCAAGACATATAATTGCTTGGGCTGTCTCTGTCTGACATTCAGGTAAAGGTAAATGATTGCTCTGCCCTAGGGCGATCCACAGCTCGGGCCCCGACAGGATATCAATTTTGGTTAGCCCGCATCATTTGGATATCGGCTGATGGTGCCGCTCCAACAAGACCAGTAGCCCCGACGCCTGAGCTGTTAACAATCAATGAAGTTAAAGACAGCCACATAAAATAGCCGGAGCCACATGGAAATTATGAGGGCACCTCTAGGGATGCATAAATGTGGCCTTGATCAGCAGCAACAAGAAATCTCAAGATTTCCGATTATAGTTCTTAAGTGGAATTTAAGTAGTGCGGCCCAATTTGAACTGAAGAAAAATTATTGTTAAAATGTACAAAAATGTATATTAAATAAATATTAGATTATTTGTGTTTGAAATAAATGAAAATATAGTAACTGTATTTATATAGTAAATGTTTTATGTATAAGTTAATGAAAAAATATATAAATCACGCAAAATGTAACAGATATAATTTTATATAATATAAAGATATAAAGCAATTAAACAGAAAATAATCAAACTGTATTTATGTATTTTGCTTTAATTATTTATTTTTATAAAGCTAGCTAACAATTCAAATATAAAAACAAACAGTTTTGTATAAATTATTATTAATAATTTGTACTTTAAAACAAACTGAAGAAATTCTTTCAATAATTTTAGTTAAATTATAAATATATTGCTTTGTTTTAATTTATTATTTTTGTTGCTTTATATTGATTAGTGAAAATTATGACTTAATGTGACTAGTGCACCTACAATGCATATATAAAAAATAAAAAATAGTAAATTCTATTGTACAACTTTAAACCTCAGTCAAATTTGCATAAGTTCAGCACAAAAACGCGTAAAAAATCGCAACTGAATGTTGATCCTTGCCCATCCCTAGGCAGCATAATTGTGGCATGGCAACACAACAACAACAGCACCAACAACGGCAACGGCAACAAGATGCACAACCAACGACGACAATGGACAATAAGCAGAATATGGCATAAGGCGAAGGCAAAGGCAAAGGCTGAGGTTGAGGCTGAGGCTGAGGCGAAGGCAAAAGGAAATGCATGCAGCTACAAAAGATACTTAATCTTAAAGGTAAACCCGATGAATGATGAACGAATGTGTTGCGACGTAACCGAAACCGAATCCCAAAACTCCGAAACGCTCAAAGATCCGCTCGACGTTCGACGCTCGAACGCAAGCCCAAGTCATTAAAAATCTACAATACACAAACTGCATACGAATCACTTGAAGGGCCCCAGCGCACGCACACACAGCAAATAGACTGTCGGACAGACGGCAGCGGAGGGACGGGGCGCTGTACAAAAAAATATCAGAAGCGAAGATCGTGAGAAAATGGTTTGGAACGTGGTTCTCACACGATCGACACACCTGCCCTTTTTTATATGTAAGTGTGTACAGGGTGTGTATGTGTGTGTTGGTGTGTGTGTTTGTGTGTGTGTCGTTGTCCCTGTTGTACGTATTTTTGAATTCAAGATACAATACCACTTACGGGCAAGATCACGACCGAGGAGCGAGGAGGCCGCTGCTGCGACTTGAAAGAGAAAAGCAGCGTGCGGTAAGTGTGCGGCAAAGTCAACGTCGCAAGTCGCAAGTCGCAACTCGCGACGTCGCATTGGCCAACAACAACATTGTAATGACTGTGGACACACGATCGTTAAGAGACCACAGCCGAATAAAAAGGGGGTAGGGGCCGAGTTGGGCAGCGACGGCAGCCTATGGTGCGGCGCATGCGCAGCTCTCCAGCGTTTTGTCGAACGAACTCAATTTACTTTGTTTATGGCCAGAGCGAGAGAGCGTGAGAGAGAGAGCAAGAGAGGTGGCGAGTGTGCGGCACAGCCGAGCCACACTTATATGGTGTGCTATTGAGTCTGTAATATCTTTAATATGGGATGTTGTTACACTGCATTGGCACACGCGCACGTTGCCACTGGACAAGCGCTGCCCAGAGTGGGTCCCTCTCTGTATATGTGTGTGTGTGTGTGTGTGCTGGAGATGCTGGCACGAGTTGTTGCATGGCCACCCCACACCACCCCCTGCCACTAGCAGACGCTGAGGCTCATCTCAATGATGCCAGCGCCCGCTCGATCGGTTTGGTTGGCCGGTTTTATTTTTTCTGTGTTTTTTATTTTTATTTTTCTTTTTTATTTTTTATTAAGTGGTGGTCTTGCGCTTACTTTAATATGGCTGCATTAAATTTTGCGGCGTGTGTGTATTATGACTGCAGTAGGTGGCACTGCCTGGCCCCGGGGCAGCATCGGCAGCAAGCGGCATCAACTGCAGTTGCCAGAGTGAATGTGAATGCGAATGTGAATGGAATGGCTTCGAATGGAATGGAATTAGTGTGGGGCCAACACTCAGAGGTCATGTGATGTGCGCACCGTACTGTACTTCTTTTCTTAACGTCATTTATTTTTTTTAGTTTCAAAAGTTTTTCGTTTTTTATTTGCTATTTTAAGACGCTTATGAACCGTTCAAGTCGCTTCAATTGTACCGTTAGTTATTGCCCCACATACAATAATATCAATATCATCATTGTCAGCTTTTTATGATGGGGTAAATAAGCATCAAGGTTCGCAATTTGTTGGCAACTTATTGTAAACTAAAGAGAGTACATATATTTTGCAATTGAAAATGTATTAGATGATGCAAATTCCTTATTATGCTACATACGAAAATGTAATGTTAATTTTTTTTAATATTATTTTTCACGCCGATATAACTTAAGGTCTTAAGAAACTGATTAAAACTCAAAATTTTTGCATTGAAACCTATGAATATAACAAAAAATAGTGTCTCTAAACTCTCAAAAAAAAAATGTACTAAGAAATTTTTTAAAAAATTTCCAAATGTATTAAATAAATTGTTATACTAAATATGTATACGATTTTTACGAAAAAGTATAATACTTCTACATAATTTTTTAATTTTACTTTAGTATGATTATTTTAATAATGTATGTACATACATATATATGTGTGTGTATGATATATTGTGCGTATAAGCAATGCAAAATAATTATATGTATGTAAGAGTTACAAAAAAAGCAAATAAAAATTTATACATTCAAATAAAAACTAGAGAACGAATATTTTTATAAAATTTTCTTTTAAATTACAAATTATTAGAATTAATTTAAAAAAAAAACTAGTATACATATATATATGATTTTCAATAGTAAAGCCTAATTAACAGTTAAGCCTATCTTATGACTACAATTTTTATTTGTGAATATTTTTAAAACTTTATTATTTTCTTCCACATAATATCCTCACTTAAGCGTCATTAAAATATCATCATAAGCTTACTAATTTTTGACCGCACTTTCCGAAATAATCTACCAAGGTAGGTTCTTTAATGGTCCTCTTGCAATTTTCGTTTCTTCAAGCTTGTCAAAAAAAAAAAGAAGCGCTTATATGTGTGTGTATAATAAACATATAACATACATATATATACATATATAAAAAGAGCTACGCAGGTCGCCGTGCCAATGTTACGTGACTAATCACATTTGGCAAAGATTAGCAGCAATCAGCATCAGTGGAGAGTAGCCGTCATCATCACAGTTGTCCACACCAGACACAAAAGCGTTCAATTTGAAGTTCCGTAACCAAACCGCACACACACACTCACACACACACACGCACACACATTCTCATTTGCCGATACCAATACCAATACATGACGAAGTTTTAAGTGCTCGGTCCGGTCGCGGTCGCGGACCTTAATTTGCGATGTCTGGAGGTCTGTCCGTCTGTCCAGCTGGCGGCCCCGGCGCATGTGCCAAACGGTCAAGCGCAGTTAAAGCTGTCAAAGCTACAACAACAACAACAATGCGAACCATTGACAGGCGAACCGAGCGGTTCTCACACTCAAAAACTTGTAATAAATGACGTTTCCTAGAATTTAGTTGCTGTATACATACATACATACATACATACACATATATAAATAGTTTTTTTTTTTTGCTTTTTTTATTATTTAATTGCCGGAGCAGCGCCGGCGCAAAAGGCCCCGCATTTGTGGCCGGCGGCGAAGCTGAATGAAGTCGGAATCAGAGAGAACTGAGAACGAACCGTCATTAAATGAGGCCAAATGGAGAGGCCGAGTGTGGGAAAATATTTAGCGACTTCCGGCTGCGGTTTTGATTTTGGAATTCTATGGAGCTAATTATATGGCTGTCGCCTCCGGAAGGGCTTCATTGATGATTGTGCTTATCGCTGGAAAAAAAACTGATGAAATTCAATCGCTGAAACTCGAGTTGAAAGAAATATTCGAGTCATTTTTCTTTTTTTTTTTATATATTAAAATATATATTTTTTATTTTGATTTGATTGCTCTGGGTACACACAAGAAATGTAGCTGCACTCTTTAGCCATGTTGTCGGCTCTATCAGAGTGGTGGGTGGGAGGGTGGAGGTGGAGCTGCCGCTGCCGGCGCACGGTTTCCAATCCAGCGCGCCAGTGCGAACAGCTGTCCAAGCGGTAGGTTAAAGTTGTCAACGCCTTGTGCCTCAAGGCTGCCGCCAGCAAATGCATTCACCAGGGACGCCACATGGGTCCAGTGCTGTTGGAGCTGGTGCTGGCCTCGCTGGGCGCCGGACTGCAACTGCCGCTGGCGCTGCCGCATTCGGATGGCGGCGGCGTCACCAGAGCGGGACTGGGACTGCTGCTGCTCGTCAGCTCATCTGTGGCCTGCACAATGGGCAGCGTGGGCACCACCACTTGCAAATAGTTGAGTCGATGGCCGAGATGACTCATCAGCTGCGTGCCAAGATCAACGCTGACGCCGGGCACCGCCGCCAACGTTTTGGACACCTCATTGGCGGCATGCACGTAGCCGGCACGAAAGCTCTCCGCAATGCTCAGCTTCGCATCGCCGCCGCCGCCGCTGATATTCGAGCTGCTGCCGAGACGCAGTTGCTTTTGGGCGCGCAGCTTCTTCATGTGCTCCACGGTCAGTTCGAGTATGTCGGCCTTCTCCAGGCGCGTTATGTGCTCACCCTCCTGGGTCAAGCACTCCACCATGATGTCTTTCAGCTCGTCCAGGCACTTGTTGATGCGTGCCCGTCGCTTGCGCTCCAGCATCGGCTTCATCACCTTACGATATTGGTAGGTCTTCGACATTTCCATTTCCAGCACCATTTTATTTTCTAAACGATATTTCACGCGTAATCCACAGTGGCTGTCAAAATGTTCTCTCTCTAAATTTCTTGTGCTGCGCACGCTGCAAAGTCGTCGCTTTGAATGAATCAGTTCGCTGTTTGCGTCGTGCTTTTTATAGGTTCGCCTCGCGCTGCGCTGTCGCAGCGAGTGCGAGCGAGATGCGCATTTTGCCTCGTGCGCGACCCAACTCGAATGTTGCCCTCTCGCTCGCACACGCTGCGCCCGCTGCTGGCTTCTGTTTACGTATGCGCTGTGTGTGCTCAGACAACAAAACAAAAAAAATGTACATAAATGAAAAACAAAAACAAAAACTCGCTCGCTCTCGCTCTTTCAACCGGGTTGTGTGAGGGCAATAAAATGACTTGAGCTGCGGCTGCGCCTCTATCTGGCTGCGTGCATGTGTGTGTGTGTGTGTGTGTGTGTGCAGTTGTGTGAGTTGTGATTGTTATACCGTGGGAAACTGTTTCGCAGCCGATTTCCACGACGACGACGGCTGACTGCCTGCCCGGCCTGACTTCTTCTGATTGTGCATGCTTGGGGTCTTTCGGCAGTCCGTCCAGTTTGTCCGACTGACGGCCCGCCTTAAGAGCTCCGACTGTGGCAGTGCGGCAGCCAAGCGAGCACATGCCTTCCATCCATAACAAGATGTTTGCATTTCAATTCATTTGTATGTGGCCGGGTGTATTTGGACTCGAGCTCGAACCTAGAGGCTGCTGGGGTCTCTTCTCTCTTCACTCTTGTGTCATGTGCCTTCTTCGCCTTCGCCTTCACCCTTGCAGTAGCTTATGGCACGCTGATAATTGTGGAATCGTCATCGCGCAGCAGTTTTTGTGTTGTTGTTTTTGTTGTTTGTATGTATGTATTTTTTTTAACGCTTTATGGATCATTGATTGGGATCGTGGGCTTCGTGGGCCAAGCATTACGCTTTTCGTTTACATGATTATTCTTGATTGCCCATTGCGACGACCACTGCTCGGGCTTTGGGATCTACCAGTGTATCTCTTTCTGTGTGTGTGTGTGTGTCTGTGTGTGTTTTTGTTGTTTTTGCTTTATTTTTGGCTTATGGCTCGGACTACTTCTACCATTTGTAGACAATTACCGGCTTGACTGGGCAAGAGGCAAAGCATTTTATGCGACGTGTGCGCGAAAGTCAGTTTCGATTCGTTGTTGTTGTTGTTATTGTTGTTGCTGTCGTTGTTAGCACACGCTATAAATGTTGTTGTTGTTGTTGTTGTTATGGGCTGTATGTGGCTCGTGGGGTGTTTAAGGCTTTTGTCACGTCACGAGTGATTTGAACTTTTTAGCACATATTTATATTTAGCACGGCTTTAATCTCTGATTCATTCACTATTCACAATAATAGCACATTTTTATGTACATACAAATGTATCTGTATCTGTATCTCACAGCTCGAATTTCACAACACTTAATTAGAAGTGCCGCAGCGACGAAATCACATTGAATATGACAACACAAGTGGCGCATCATCAGCGCCAAGCAAAAAAAAAAACAAACAAAACAAACAAAAAACAACAACAGTAAACGGGGCACAAGACAAATTAAGTTGGCGTTTTGTACGCATTTCAAATGAGCTACAGTTAACAAATGTTAACAGCCTCATCTTCATTTTGTCCGCCTGTTGCTGTTGTTGTTGTTTTTGGTTGGTTGGTCCGTTAAATGAGGCCCGCGCGTTGCCACTAAAAAGCTGCCTGCTCCGGAAACGGCTAATTGGATTGAGAGTGAAAAGTGTGTGATTGTTAGTGTTGTAAAACATGGATTATGTTTAAAAAATATTTGTATATATAGGGGTCGCAATTGGGTTCGATTTCATGAGGGTTGTGAAATGTGCTAAGCAAAAATGTTTCGTGTATTTTGTATGACATACATACCTATGTATGTGCTACATATATATTTGTGTATATAAAAAAATTATATTAAGCAAATAAAATGAAAATATAGAGTTTATTTTTACAAATTCCCTATATGGAATATTTAATATACATATAAAACCAAAGTTCCCAGAAAAATGATTTTATATGTATAAACGATCTAAATAAACTATAATTGTTCTATACATTATTCTTTTTTTTTAATCATTTAGTTACAATATATACTAGCCTGGATTTAAATCCGCCTTCTCGTTGATCAGTTTTCTGAATAAAAGTAGTATTTATTTTAAGAGTATTTGTATTTATTTGTATTTTTAATTAATTCCTATGAGTACCATACATTATTAAATATTAGTTCAATTATTTTTTAATTGGCAAAATGTAGCCTAAAAGTGTCAAATATATAAATATATACATATATGTATTTCCATTTACTTTATAACAAACATATATTGTATATAATATATAAATAAATAAATCAATTCGATAACGAAACATTAAAATCATTTTGAAATTTCAAATAAATTTGATTATCATTTTTCTTTATTTATAAATACAAAGTCAAAAGTTCCAAAAATATAATTGTTTTATTTAAAAATACCCTTAAAAACGGTTTTTTTTAATAGCTATATATTATTTACTTTTATGTACAGATTATATACTCATAATTAGCTACAATCTCGGCCCAGACGGAATTTAATTGAAATTCACAGCTCAGCCCAAATGTCCAATTGAACTTCGCATGACTCATACGCAACGTAATTTTGCAATATGCCCAGCTAAATGCGTAGCGCATTCCGCATAGTCGCCCAAAACCAACTTAAATGGCCACTCACACACACACACACACCTTCACACACTCTTTGATTCTCGGCACAAGCACAACGAAGACCTCATTTCTCCCGCGTTGGTCGTTTTTCTTTTTTAACATTTTTTTTTTCATTTTTGTAAAACAATTTTTATTTTTTTTATCGATGGCATACGCACGCGCGAATTTTAGTGCCCCCGCTGCGCCGGCGACCAACTTTGGGCCAACAACAACAGCACGAGAGCGTGCACAGGCACAGGCCCAAGCCCAGAGACCAAGCCGGGCAGCAACAACAGCAACAACAACTATAGCGTGTTGTTGAATTAATTTATATCCAACAGTGCGCTTTCAACTTTATTGCGCCGCGAAAAGCAGCCACAGCCACAGTCAGAGCCAGCAGCGTCAGCAATGTGTTCAGCGGGGCTGCCCCCCGCGTGGTGCGCCGCACCGCACCGACAGCTCCATAACGCCGCCAGCAACCCACACAGAGACAGCGGCAGCCCATCCATACCGACAAAAGGCTGGCGCACACAGATACTCGACAAGGCACGCACACATGCGCAGTGCCAGACCGTGGGAAACAAACTCGTGCCAGTCGTTTCATTGCTGTCAAATAATATCTTGATGGGGATCAACTTGAAAAGATTGGTTGGGGCTGGCTCGTTGCCGCTGCTGTTGCCCCACGTTGTTGTTGTTGCTGTTGTTGTTGCTGTTGTTGTTGCTGTTGTTGTTGCTGTTGTTGTTTGGCAAGTCTTTGCTGGCCGCTGTTTAGGATGCGGTCGACGCTTTTGTTTTTTTTTTGTTGGTCTCTTTTTAGTTTTTTTAATACTTTACACATTTGTTCGTCATACCCCAACCGTTGAGTGTCTCACGTGTGTATGTGTGTGTGTGTGTGTTTAGTTGTAGCCATGGTCGCAACTTGGCTGACTTAAAACCAGTTTGCCATCCGCCAAAGCGAGGCTGCGTCTGCGTCTGTGGCTGCTGTGGATGCCAGCACATACTCGCTAAGATCACATTAAAGACCCGGCACGCCCCACACATATCACGCCGCCCCCCTCTCTCTCTCTCTCTCTCTCTGTGGCTGACCCGGCCAGGCCATCGTCAGCTTTCGGCCAGCTCTTTCGTGAATGGTGGCTCGCTTTTATGATGCACTGTTTGCGCTGTCTGTGTACACACACATGCGAGCACTTGGCACGTTGCCCATTATCTTGAGACCGCTGGAGGCTTCAGTTGCTCAAGTACACATATCATATTACCACAAAGCCTGGGACAAGACTTTACAAAAAAGTAAAATAAAATATGTATATAAAAAAAGGCCAACTGCACCCCCAAGAGCTGAAGTGTAAGCTGTCAATGCCCTCTGCTTAAAAATCCCCCCAAGTACCCACTAAATGACACATGCAGGCGCTCCACTCTCAACTCCTCTCATTCTGATAAACATTGTCGAGCTGGCACTCAATCCATTAGCTGCAACGATAACATAAACAGAGACCAAGACGAAACCCCCCAGTCTGGCATCTAATGTCGTTAAAAAAAAGTATCTTAAAGATACGCGCCTATTGCAACATTAATCCCAAACAACAGCCAGCGTGCTTCACACACACTTTAGACTCGCACTCAACTTATAAATGGAAAGCAAATAAAAAAAAAAATAAAAATTAATTAAAATATCTATAAGATTTCACAAGGGAGCGTCAGCGTCAAATAAGGGCGCATTTATAACGAAATCGAAGACAAGTGGCAGCCACATTTATTGCCGCAGGGTTCGGTTTCGAGTTCGAGTTCAGGTTCGGAGTTCGGGGTTCGAGCTCGAGTTCCACCACACAAAAATCCGTGTGGGAAAGTTGGAAATCAAAACGGCATAACAAGTGATTTGAAATGCCCATACAAATATAAATAGCAGGACCGCAGGACGAATGTTGTGGCAATGCGTGGGAATGCAGGCTTTATTATTTTTATTTTATTTCACTTCTTTTGGGAACTGGTATCCCCTGGGTACGGTCTTTATGTTGATTGCCCATTAGGACAACAATTTGCACTCCTTTTAACCGTATGATCCCATCCACAAATATCTCTATGCGTGTGTGTGTGTGTTGCACGTCGAGTCCTGTCTTCCTTCGAGTCGTGAGAAATTTTACCAAGGAACACCTGCCTGTTGTTATTCAGAGCCACTTGAATACATTTCCTTAAAATTTTAGGGCACCGAAAAATTGTTTCCCACACTTCGTATAGCCTGAACAGTTGCACTTTTTTCAATTCTTTTTTTTCTCTTTTTGAATTGTGTGGATCGGGGGTACGTTTACGTTTCCTTGGCGGCTCACTCGCTCCACTCACGACTTCCTACACACAGGGAAACAGGCTCGTCTCTGGCTACCTGCAGTACCCTTAACAGAGCCTCAAATTTCAGGTTCTCGCTCGCTTGTTCGCTCGCCGGTTAACCAGCTTATCTCTCTCTCTCTCGATGAGGGTGAGGTGCGTACCACGTACGCGTGTTTGTCGGAGGGTCTTTCTACGTTTCCTTAACTGTGTCTCTCTCTCCCTTCTTTCGCTTGTGTGCCTCTGTGTGTGTGTGTTTGTGTGTGCCACAGGAAATGCATTTTGTTTGGCTGCGCTGCCGCTGAGCTGAGCGGAGAGCTATAAAAGCGGTTGCCTTTCGGTTGGGAAATCATTCTGACATCGTCAGCGTTTCAAGCAACACACACGCTTTTCCATTTCAAATTCAAAAATGTGCCAACAAGTCGCCATCAACAACAACAACAATAACAGCAACAAAATGAAGAACAGCTACAGCATTAAGCAAGTCTTGAAGACGTTCTTCAAGAAGCAACAGAAACAGCAGCAACAACAACAGAAACACCATCGCCGCCAGAACTCGCTGGAATCACTCGAATCGATGGACAATATGCGCAATGCTGAGGTCGAGGAGGTTTATTATGCCGAAATCGATGAGAATGCCGCCAACGAGAAACTCGCTCAGCTGGTGCAAGAACAAGAGCTGAACACCGAGGAGGACATCTATGTGCCTGTACGATTTGCACGCACCGAGGCCGGCACCTTCTTCTGGACAACCAATCTGCAGCCGGTTGCCAGCGTTGATGCGGATCTGCTGCAGCCCGCCTACTGCTACTCCAGCCAACAGCATCCGTTCATGCAGTACCAGGATCGTTGGGCCCAGGCTTAAGCTCCAAAAATCGTCCAACAACAACAACAGCTTTAAATGCAGACAACATTGTGATAGCAGTAGCATTAGCAGCAGCAGCAGCAGCATCGTACTTAATCTTAACTCAAACAAATCTCAGCGATCCCAGCGCTTCCATTAGTTCTTAAGTTATTGTGATAGAAAATGACAGCTTTAAAAAATCGTAAAGATATTTTACAAAATACAAGAAAAGATATAAAACTCAAATTACTTTGACTTCAAATTGGTTTTTTGGTATTGGGTGTTCGGTTTTACGATTAAAGCAGTTCTTTCAAAATGTTTATGTATATCCTTTGTGCATCTTGGGCTTGTTATGACGTCTGGCATTCCACAGCATTGAGTAGCTGGTACAACTTGTCGACGATATGAGACGTTGTTTATGTTCTCCTCATAAAATATGTTTCACTTGTCTACGTGACAGATAAGAGCTCTGACATTATGTTTTCGGATATTTCTAGATACATTTTCTTTTTTTTTATACTTTCAATGACGTCAATGAAGCTATTTCTACGTGCTGATATAGAGTCATGTATCTGCAAACAAAGGGAAATGATTACGCTGTACTTAATAGAAATTCTAAGTTTAGAATGCCTTTTCAATTTGTAATTGAAAAACAATTTTAGAATGTGAACGAAATTGATATTTAATGAATGAATTGAGCCTAGCTGATATGAGGCTACACTCAATGTGGATTTGATTCATTTTTAAATTAAATGTTTTTGTTTATTAGAAATTACAAATAGAAAAGGAATATTTATTTACCACAGGTCGAGAATATAAATCAAATATGTATTCAGCTCATAGAATCAATTAAAGTTTTTTTACGGTTTTAGACAATTACTTTTTTTGGGTGTAACAAAAAATACTTAATATAAAACCTTATACAAATTTAGGTATTAGCTAAATGGGATTAGTTTATAATAAATTTACATAATTAACAAATCTTTTAACGGATTGTCATTTAACAGTTATATAATCCAACTTTTATATATTGTTTTTAAATAAAGTTTTATAGAAAATAATAGAAAAAGAACTGAAATGAATGAGTGAGTGTACAGAAAATAATAATCCGGATTATATTTTAAAATTATATACTAAAATTTAACTAAGACCGTTTGTTATTCAAATTTATGGATAAGAAGGTATATAATATAATGCTTTAGTTTCGTTGTAACGAAAATCATTGTAGCTGTTTTTTCATTATTAATACTTAAGACTTAGAACACTCGAAAAAAACGCTAAATGCTTTTATAAAATGCACCACATTAAAACGCAATTAAATCGTTTAACATACTTTGAACTCGCCCGTTATCCTGTATAAATAGTGTTCAAGGATTTTAATTCCATATTGCTGATTTCATACGACATATTATTATGTAAGATTTCTTTCATAAGGCGACCTTGCCTTTGGCTACCTTAACACTCTATGCGCATTTTATAGCACGCATTTCTCGCCTGTGATTGGGTTCTGTTGGCAGCCAGCCAATACGAAATATTTCCCAGTCCGAATGCATTGCTATCATTCATTGTTGGAGTTGTCACTTGCCTTGGCTAAGGCCACCGGCACCTGTGTGCCCAAATATGGAGATGGTGTGCATAACTTCACGGCAATTTCTTGCACGGGCTTGTCGCCGCGTGTCGTACAACTTATTTATGTGCCTTTCTAGAAAGAAGGAGGCAAACAGTGGTAAGAAATTGTTGCGAGGAGGGGCGACAAAGGTAAAAACCCATATCAAAATACTACAATTAAAATGCAACATGTACACGTCAACACCTTCCAGTCACGGGCCAGCCACAGTCTGTGCCACAGTAACAACCACACACACAGACACATACACACACACACACACGCAACACTCACAACATGCCAAGGCGTTTCGAGGCGGACGTTGAAATTGGGCATAAAAACAGTACCGCAAAAGATAATCGTTCCCATCCAGTCCTTCTTCTCTCCCTCTCAATCACTAACGCATTTCTCCTACACTAAAAATGCAAATTAATGTCACAAATAAAAAAGAAGAAATGTACAAAACAGAAAAGAAAAAAAATTTGATTGAAAAAAAATTCTGGTAGCGCCGTGACGTAAATTAAGTAGCTATATAAGTTTCTGTTAAATTGGCTACGACAGCGCATAATTAATTTCGTATGCGCAGCGGCAAAGAATTGGAAGAAAGAACCATCATGGAATGCCGTTGCTGATGTTGATAATGCTTATGATGATTGCCAACGCAGCGATAGGCATCTTTCGAACTTGGTTACCACTATTCATTTGCATTTACAACACTTGCACATGTGCCCACTGTGCGCCGCTCTGTCTCTGCGACTGCGACTACGACTGGGACTGAGACTGCGACTGGGGTTTAATGTACGCCTCTGTGCCCAATTCTCAACAAACTAACCACAACGACGGCCTTCGCGTGCGTGACCGGCATGCGCTTAGCGGTCATTGATTGCCCAACAGCAGCAGCAGCGGCAGTAGAAATACAATGTTGGCCAGTTCTTTGACCATGCTCTATGCTCAAACCGGCCTGTTAGCTAAGGGCGCCGCCAGCAACAAGTGTGTGAACACATTAAACGGTGATTAGGCCCGAGTCCGGGGCTGAGACTGGAACTGGGACTGACTCTGACTCGGACTCTGGCAATTGAATTTGGCCTGGTCTGTTGTTGTCGCCGTTCCCCTTATTGCTGTTGTTATCTAAGCACGTTGTGTGTGGCGGTTGTTGTCTCAAATTAGCCCGCGGTGTTTTTATGTGCAATGTTACCATTAAATAAATGGGGGACAATGTGGGTATATAAAATGTACAAGTACCTGAAGCCAGTCTTCCATAAAAATGAAAAGAATTATGTTGCGCATGCATGTAAATATATATATGTATATATATATACATATACATATAAATATTTAAGTGTGGAATGTATATTGGCTAATGAAGAAATTGGAAATATAAAATAAATAATTCATTCATTCAATAATAAGAAAATGATTCCAACAATATCATAAGAAAACTTAAACCAAAAGTATTATCTACTTCTATATTAAGCACAGACTAAAGGCATTAGCTACTTTTATTTTACGAACATACTTAATACAGAAATATCTAATACCTTACCCAATAATAATAACTTAAGAATAGTCGTAAATAAATATCTAATACCTTTTTTATTTGTAAAGATCCTCGATTTTATCTAGAAATATGGCTAAAACTGTTTAAATTTATCTAACCAAATTTTCAGAATGCAATTCTGCAAATTATTAATATTTTAATACAATACTCTCATATTTTATTATTGCTATAAGTCAGTTTAGTTCTATTTTAATTTGGTATTATTAATTAATATTACTAATATATAATTATCACTCTTATTATTATTCTCATTTTTAATTAAGATTTACATAGTATATATTTAAAATTTCAGTCTATTTATCCAAAATAAAATGTTCACCGCACTTTCCTATCAATTTTAGCAATCCTTCTGTGATAGGAAATGTTTAATGAAGCATACTTTAGAGCGCAAATTCGGATGATGCGCATACATTAGACTAATGGCGATTCTGACATTTTTATAGGCATATATTTTGACTCTGTCAATAACAAAAAACAACCTTTATGACTAGACAAACGCGTTTCTTGATCCAGGTATACTATTTCTTTCACCACTACACCAGCAAACGGGTTCAAATAAAACAAGGTCTTCAGTTTTGTTGCTGATTTGCCATGGTTTGTGCGTAACCTTGATTTATCGACTGTGCTAAGCTAAATCAAGTGGCACAGGCGGCATAATAAATTCCAACTGATTTCAGATTTCCTCTACACGCTGCCTTCTACTATTCGTAGACGTCTTTTGCTGAGGTAGCCCATTAATTGGCCCATTGTCGGCCTCTAAGTCGCTGAGTTAGTGTTAATTATTATTTTTAAAAGTTAACATAACTCAATGCCTAAAAGTTGTCAGTTGTGTTTAATTCTCTGAAGACTGCAAACATATATTGCAAAATCGAATTATGTCCCGTTTACAGGATTGCAATAATAATTATTATAGATTTCTAAGAGGAAAAAAGCCAAGCGATGTATGTGTTTTATCTTTTAATTAACTAGAAGTTCGGCTAACATTCAATTCTTGACAGTAGACAGACATAACTTGTAAAAACAACTGATAAATTCCAATGAAAATTTGTACATCTATTCCGAATAAAATGTGCTTTGTTTACGCAAACAAAATGCGCACTGTGTGGCCAAAACAACAAATGGTAAACAAATGCGCTGATGACATCGCATTTATTTTGGCAGTGACATCTATTCGATGTAATTATGGCGCAAACTTCCCCGAACTTATCAAACAAAATAATAATACCGAAACGTTGTACTGATCAGATAAACAAGATACGAACCGACATCACAACAATAAAGATGTTGATTCCTATTGATTGCTGATCGATTGATGGCCGATGGCTGTCAATACACATCAATTAGAGCATAGCAAAGTGTTACTCACCACAGTCATGGTTCTAGCCGAGAACTTTGTAGAGACGTTCCATGTTGCGCATTTAGATAGGCGAGCGCGTTATCAGTTCTTGGCTGATAAGAGTGTGTCGATAGCTGCTGAAGTGGCTGCAATATTTTTATAAAAATCAATGAATTGCCAAACAGTCACAGTAATTGTTAGCGATAGTTACGAAAACGCACACGTAGTCCAAGAGCCCAAACAAATAAGAAGAAATATATTCAATAATTTATATTTATACATTCACAAGACACTTTCACAACAATGAAAACACAAACTTTGTCACTCTTCTGCTGCCTGGCGCTGCTGTCCGGCATAGCTGCCAACACGGTGTCCACCAACGAAACGGATTGTCCGAAAATGTGTCCCGCTATCTATCAGCCGGTTTGTGGCTCAGACGGCTTCAACCTCAAGGAGTTCGCCAGTCTGTGCAATCTGAAGGCCGGCAACTGTCGCCGGGAACGCAATGCCCAGACGAGTAAGTAAAAATAAAAAGAAACCCAAAAAGTGTTTATTTTCTATATTTCTGTTTCTATTTCTATTAGCCTATGCCCAAATGGACATGGCCTGGTGCAGCTCCCAGGAGGTTGCCGATCTTCATAAACAATTGAATGTTAAGCTGGACGTTGCCGATTGTCTCAAGCCCTGTCCCATGATCTACAAGCCCCTCTGTGTGTCCAATGGCAAGTATCGTGGTCTCGTGCCCAACGAGTGCTCTCTGGAAACCTTCAACTGTGCCCTGTTGGCCGCTGGCGTCTCACCCGCTGGGCAGCTGCGTGTTCTACAACCCGAAACCTGTTAAAACACTATGACAACATGTCCTTTGTCCTTAATAGTATTTCAATTGCAAAATATATATGTTGACAGTTTAATAAGGCTACGCACGGTTGGTGTCAGTTTTAACTTGTAACAAATTTCTTACCAAAAAGTTGTAGAAAGCCTCAAATTTATTTATTTTTTTTTTTAAATTTTAATTCAATTTACTTAAAGTCCAAAATCAGACAACATAATAGTTTATAATTAAACTGGTATCTAAAGTTTGACTATTTTGAGTTTCATTTCTCGAATTGAGGTACATTTTTAAATACTTTCAGTAATATTTTGTGATGATTTCACCGCTGAATTGAAAAAGTTTTCAAACTTTTATCAACACTTTTAACTGCTGACTAAATTGTTTATTTTAATTGCTTAACTTATAAATGAAATAAAGATATTCAATCATAAGACACACATTTATATTAAATTAGCAAATATATAGTTTCAATAATATATATAATAAGCACACCAAGTCTATTTCAGTGTGTTTCTTTATTATTATATTTTTAAGCTTTTGTAAACATATTCCTTTATTAAAGCTTTGCTTAAAACAGCTTTTAAATCAGCTTTTAATTGAAGCTTTTAATTGGAGTCTTATTCATAAAATAAACAATCAATGGGGATAATTAAAGAACTGTTTAATAAAAAATATATATATATATATATATATATATATATATATATATATATATATATATATATATATA
>SCDS01000240.1:41102-143027 GCA_004149465.1 Drosophila nigromelanica | reverse complement strand
ATATATATATATATATATATATATATATATATATATATATATATATATATATATATATATATATATATATATATGTTTTGTATTTGTCTATTGCAAATTTATTTTATTTTCCATACATTATTTTCATTTTGAATTCTGAAAAACATATAACATATATAATGTATATTTATTTATGTAATTCTGACAAATTGATCACCAGACAAGTATTTACTTAAGAATTATAGAAAAAAAAGTGTTATGCAAATATGTTCTGTAAATATGTTCAGGTCAGCTGTGCAAAATTTCCAGTATGCAGCAAGTAGTTGAATAGTTTTTCATTTATTTGCAAATTGATATCACATTGACAAAGTAAATATTGCGCAAGGAAATAAATAATTGTGGGAACAAATAACTAATAAGAATTTTAGGGTGCACCATGTTTGGTCTCAAGTGTGTTAACATTTTTGCATTATGCCGCGGTTTGAGTCACGAGCACCCCAAAAAATGAGATCTGTTGTTGTATTTGGCAGCACTTGGAAGCGCCTAGCTAGCAAAGTGTGCCGGGCAGTTGGCTAAAGCTTTGACAGAGCCAGGCGTGCAGCAGATCATCGTCGACGCGCTCCTGTGTATTGGCCCAAAAGAAGGTGCCGTTGTCGGTGCTAATGTATTGTAGCGGCAATGGCAGGTCCCACAGCGTGGGTGTGGGTGTGGGCGTGGGCGTGGACTGGGGCACTGAGTTTGCAGTTAGGTTGCTGCTGTTGCTGTTGCTGGTGTGATGTGTGTGCTGACAGTTGCGTCCATGCTGGCAGGCATTGCAGCTCTGTGTGCTGGCCTTCTCCACGTACACGCTGCTGATCAGCGTTGGTGTATTGGGCGGTGGTGGTGTCTGTGTTAGCTCCTCCGGCAATTGCAGTTGGCTCGGCTCTGCAAACTTGTTGATAGACTCATCGGGCGTTGTTTTGCTCTGGCTGTGCAGCTCCAGCGGCGCCAGTTGTGTATTATTGAGATCCACATTGTTCGGATGGGGCTGAGATGTGGGCCTGCCCTTGCCGCCCACTGTCAGCAGACGTCGCAGCGGTTGCCAAACTTTGCGCATGCGTCGCCCCGTTTTAACTGTTGTTGCTGTCACTGTTGTTGTTGTTGTTGTTGTGTTGTTGCTGCTGCTGCTGCTAGCTGTCAGGTTTTTTGTATCCAGATACATGGCGTTAGCTTTGCTGAAGCTTTCGGCTCGTTCGAGTTGTTTTGTGTGTCTGTTCGCAGCGAGCGTTGCGTGTGCGCACCTCGCGAGAGTCGTTCGTTTTCTGATGCTGCTGCGCCATCCGGCGCTCATATTTATATATGAGGCGCTGCCGCAGCGCTGCCAATGGCCAGTCAAGAGTGAAATCGTATGCCGGCTGATCTCACGAGCCCAACAGGCCAAGCAGGCCGAGCACCGTACGAAATTTGAGTGCACTCTCATGCATACACACATGCAACACACACACACACACACACATGCAGACACTTCTTCTCATCGTTGATGTTGAGGGAGAGGGAGCTGCTTTTTATGTGCGCGTATTTCCCAAATAAATTCCAACAGGAATCCACAAGCTTGTGTGTACTTTTCCCATGCACGTACAATCGACAAGGGCCGCTTGATGAGTTTTGGCTGCAGGTAGATGAAGACGACGGCGGTTGCACAGTGGTGCAATGCCAATGTTTACTATTGTTATTGGATTTCAATTGTATTTAAATACACATTACTATTTATTCGTTTTAATATGGTTTTAATGTTATGAATACATTATATTAACCATCAATAAAAAGTTTCTACGAATTCTATTCTCATGTTAATACCTATACTCATTATGTAATCATAAATAGAGCCGCTTATATAAAGTAGTAAAAGTATTTATATAAACATTGCTTTAAAAAGCTATAAACATAATATTGCTGCCTGTTAAGATGTTAGGAATGTTCTTATATAAATTCCATAATCGCCTTATCATAATAAAAATAGCTTAAAAATGCTGAAATTTCTTACCTAATGTGCGACTACTTTAAATTGATTATCATAATAAAAAGGTATAATACAAAAGCAGCTAATGTACAAGTTCTTAAGTACATAAAAATGTTTTTATTGATAAGATAGGAAACATTTAAATTCAGTAATATCTTAACGAACTTATGAATCTATTACCACATTAGCTATAAGAACTAATAACATGATTTGAAGAATAGCGAATGTTAATAAAAAGAGATGGTTATATGTATGTATATAGAAAGATATACATCCGCTCAATATTTACAGCATGCAATAAAAATATATGTATAAGTCTACATATATTATTGGGTGTGTATATATATTTATTGCTGTTATGACAAAATTGAGTTTTTAAATTAAATGTTTGTTTCAATTTCATGATTACCTAAATATAAATACAACATTATTAAATGTGATTTACAATACTGTTATATTATTAAATTAAAAACATAAAATAAATACAGTATTAAAAAATGCCATATACAATACTTTATTATTATTAAATTAAAATATAATTTCATTACAAACAAAGTTTTTAGTTGTATCTTTTATAAATTGAATACACAGACTAAGTGCAGTATATTTGCCAACACTCAAAATTGCTTTGCAACCACTGTGCATTGCCTGTTCCGTCATTTATGCACGACTGACTTTGTTTTTACATTCACACGGTACCCGAAGCCGGAGCCATAGCCATAGCCAAAGCCAGGGCCCAGTAGTTGTTGCTGCTTGTCCAGCTGAAGCCGTTTGGGCGCAGTGACGTAGCCGTTTTGAGCGCACTGTTCTCGCTGGGGGCAGCTGGTGCACCTGTTTGCATTGCTACCCCCGTCGACTAAGACGCTGTGCATTTCCGTCCTGGCGCAGGCGGCGCACCGTTGCGAGTGTGGGAAAGGGCTTATAAGAATTTCACTTGGGTTGTTCGGGTTTTTGGGCACTATTGTTGTTGTTGTTGTTGCTGTTGCTGTTATTTTTGTTTCCTTTCTTGTGATTTTTTGGTGTCTTGTTGTTATTGCTGTGTTGCTGTTGTTGGGAGCAGCTGTTATTGCTACTTGTTCGCCTGTTTGTTGTCATTTATAAGCAAGGCTCTGATAAGTTCATTTTACGTTCCTCGATCCTAGCCGTGGGGATTATGACATGTTGTTCACACGCTCCGCACAAAGCCAGATCTAATGAGGCCGTGACCTGATTCCACACCAATCCTTTTGCTCTTTCCCACAATAAAAAAAAAAAAAACAAAAAGAAAAAAATAAATAAAGAAAAAAGTCTTGAAAACTAGTCAGCCTGGCCGTGGAACGTAGAATAGCCTGGCCCGTTTGCCCAGCCGGGGGCCAACAGCGACAAACTCGTGCCAATCGCGTGTACACCGCACGCCTGCAGCTCGACTGCCACCGTCTCCATCGCTTTGGCCGCCATTAATCTTGAACTCTCCGCTGCACGTCGTCGTCGTCGACGGCATCGTTGCCCCGCACATTTGCCCCCAATCAGCGCCTAGCTTTGAACTGCACGTTTGCTAAATTGAAAGCGACTTTGACTCCATCTCCATCTCCTCTGACTACGACTGCAACTACAACAGCAACTAAGACTCCAACTGCGCCTCTGACTCTGATCGAGCTGCGCATGCGCCTGCCTTAACGCCTTATTGGTAGACAGATGGGACAGACTCTGCTGTCTTATACACTTTCCATGAGCTATGTATGCATACTACCTGATCTAAAATTATTAAAATTAATTATATGAATTTAGGAAGTATTATTTTAAAAGCTCATTTTACAGAATACTCTATTTATTTATTTTGCTATAACAAATTAGAACTTTATAAGATTTATATTTAATTCAATTTGATTTAATTTGCTTCGGCTTAGGCTTGCACAGCTTTATTCAATTTAATTCCCCCAATACTTTTTGTGTTCCATAAAGCTCTCAGTTTTTAATCAGTTTTTATAGTATTTTTAATCTAGCTGAAAGCTTTGATAAGCTTTTAAAGTAATTTGTTCAATAGCTTTCATATTATTATTTTGGAAATGGTATGAAAATTTAGTTTGTGTCTTGAAGAATGTATTTCTAGTGAATAAGATAAAAATCTTATTTTTAAATAGGAGTTTTTAATTATAAATGCTTGATAAGAAATATAAAAATTGCTTTTAGATACTGAATTGAAGAATTGAATTGAGACAGCTAAAAATTTAAAATTTCATACCAAAGTATTACCAAAAAATTTATTAAATAAAAATTTAATTAAAATTAAAAATAGCTACATTTTTATAAAACTTACAGAAAAAATTTTTATTTTAAATAAAAGTTGTTTAAATGTTTTATTGCCGTTTCTTTGTTATTTTTGGTATATGTGTAAGCTTTTTGGCAGGGCATTAAAGCTTCGTTTTTGAGTTGTGTTCTTTTTGGCTTTTCAGCTTTTTGAGCCACAAGCCTCCATTTGGCTTTTGGCTTTTGGTTCACACGGCAGGCGACCAAAGCGGCAAACGTGGCAACGAGTTTTGCGCAAAGTTAGCGCAAAGCTTAAAAATATATATGACAAGCAATTAGTGTGCATTGAGGTTAGTTGAAAATGGTTTTTGGTTGCGACTTGTGGCTGCTGTGATTTGCTGGGTGTGTGTGTGTGTGTGTGTGTGTGTGTGTGTGTGCGCTTTGCATGCGACGTGTGATTCGATGCAACTGCGTTACTCATACGACACGTGTGACAACAACAAAGTTGAAAGTTAAATCAACTTGTAAACTGAAGCTGTTGTTGTTGCTGCTGTAATTGTTGTTGCCCTCGCCGCTATCGCTTCACTCGCAGTCAGCAGAAAAAAGGCCAAGCCAGCAACCACAACACAACGGCTAACGGAAGTCATGGGCAAAAGACAAACAAACAAACCAGAGATTCTGCAGCATCATGGGAACTGCTTAGGCCGGCAAAAAACAAAAACAAAAAACGAAAAAAAAAACGTCGCCAAGTGTCATATTGCTGTGATGGCGATAAATAAAAAAAAGGCAACATTTTATATACTTAGTGTGTAGATGTGTGTGCCCTCAAGAGCTGTCCAGCTGCCCAGAAGCTGTAGCCGAGATCAGCAAAAAAAAAAAAAATAAAAATAAAAACATCATCTTAGAACGACAACCGGATGTTGAAGTTTATTGCGTTGAACGAATGCGACAAACTTGAGCTATGCAAACGTTGGTTTTTTTTTGGGAACCCCAAAGCTGTAAGGAAAGCTGAAAACTGTTACGCTTAATCGATACGCTTCAACGAAATACTAGTCACTCAATGTTGTTGTTTGTTATAGTTTTTTGTTGTTGTTGTTGTTGTCGTAGTTGTCGCAGTCATCATCATCAGCCAAGCATGCGACATAATTGCGCGAGTTAAAGCCCCCCAAACAAGCAGCAACAACAACAACAACAACAGTAATCATCCGCAGCGACAGCAACAACCAGCAGCAGCAGCGGCAGCAACAACAACAAGCAGCAAAACATTTCAGCAATCCATCGGATCGCATCACAATCCAGCCATCCGTCCAACGTGTGGGAAACACACGACAAATCTGTTTCCCACGGTCTCGTAAAGTAGGCACAACACAACACACACTCGCAGTAGGCTCCCATTTGTGCATATGCCTGTGTATCAATCTGTGTGTGTATGTGTGTGTGTGTGTTTGTGTGTGTGTGCAAGTGAGAGCACCAAAGAGCCAAAGAGCCGTCGACGACGAATAGGAGCCGCCGTTGAAGCAGCAGCGCAACTGTCATCATTGACAATAAGTATGACATGGACGATGGCAACGGCGACGGGCGCACTGAGAGCCACGCGCAGAGCCCATTCTCATTCCAAATCCAAAAAACCAAAGCCCCGACTTCATCTCACTCGGCAATCAATTTTTTTTTTTGTTTTCCGAAGACGACGCGCGCCAGAGCGCAACCGGGCACGCTCTCTCGCTCACGCTCAGCCAAAGCAGTGGATAAGCAGTGTTGTCGAGTCGCTCGACTTCGTAAACTGGCGCAATAATATGCCCTAGAGCGCACAGTGAGCAGAGTGTTATAGTATGGAAGCTAAAAGTAACGTATATATAAACTTATATTAAGTTATATATTTTGTGTGTGTTTTCTTTATATTTTATTGTTTTACAAATACTCGCTGCTTTATGAACAATAGGTTACATAATTATTTTTGTCGCCAGGTTTTCATAACTTCTTTTCCCACTGAGTCGAAATGATATTCATTTATAATGGAGTACAGATTTGTATAAATAATAAATGATTTTTAAACATGTGTAATTATTATTTTTTAATTAATACACTTTTAATAATTACTAAGTAAGAAAAAGTCTTCTTTATAGAATTTCATTTTAATACATACCTTAAAAATAAATACCTACAAAAACATCAAATTCAATTAAATGGAACATTGCAATATAATATTTAAAGCTAAAAGCTTAGTGTAATCACAAAAGATTTATTCAGCCCATTTCCACTTTTGAATTTTTAGAAAGAAGTATTAAACTAGTAGTTAGAACTCTGTATTGCATACCTCAAGGAGAATAAAAAATATTTCAAATAGACAGAGAAAATCAGAAAACAGAGAGTGAGAACTGAGAACGTGAAACTTAAAAATTATTTATTTACATAAAATTTAAAAAATAAAACTGTACAAACAGTTATAAAAACTTTTTAAATTAATTCTATTATTTATTTTAATTAATTGAGCCCTCAAAAGTATGCATCAGGAAAGTTCAAAACATAAATTTTGAGTTCTCATGAAAAAAATTAATAAAAGAGATTTTGACAGATATGTAATCACAGAAAAAATGAAGTCAGAACAAAGCTTCATTTAAAAAAAAACTATGTGCTCTTTCTAAAGAGATTGAAATAAATATTTAAGCATTTCATTAGCTAACCAATAAGAAATTTACCAAGCCATAACTAGCCCGATTAACAGGTAGACTTTGTTAAATTACGACCCACTGTGCGCTGTGTGGCCTGGCAGCACTTGGCAACCCCAACCCCAAAAACCTGTGCCAGCAACGGACTTCACAGTAGCCTCTCTTTGTGCGCGCTGCCGAGTGCCGCTACCGAGCCGAGACCGTTGCCACGAATGCCACCACAGCGTGTATGTGTGTTTGTGTTTGTGTGTGTGAGCGATCATGCGGGAGCTGAGGCCCAGTCGCTGCAGGGAGAGCGTCGTATAAAAGTAACGTTGGGAACTTGTTTGCCACTCATTTCATAAACGTGCCGCCTGTTGAACGGAACGCAAAGCGCGACGCACGCGCAACCGCCCCAAAGAAAATTAAAAGAAAGAGAAAAAACAAAAAAGATATCGACGTGAACATGTGCGTCTAGCTCGGTTCCAAATCGAAACTGTAACACAGAAAATAGTGAACGTGATCCGAAAACAGAAACATGGTCATGGAGATGTCCAAGACATATCAGTACCGCAAGGTGATGAAGCCGCTGCTGGAGCGCAAGCGACGGGCGCGCATCAACAAGTGTCTGGACGATCTCAAGGATCTGATGGTGGAGTGCCTGCAGCAGGAGGGCGAGCATGTAACGCGCCTCGAGAAGGCCGACATACTCGAACTGACCGTGGATCACATGCGCAAGCTGAAGCAGCGCGGCGGCCTCTCGTTGCAGCCCGTCGGCAATGTTGGTGGTGCCGCCCCCAACACCAGCGCCGCTCACGTCGAGTCCTTTCGCTCCGGCTATGTGCATGCCGCCGATCAGATTACACAAGTGCTGCTGCAGACCCAGCAAACCGATGAGATTGGCCGCAAGATAATGAAGTTTCTATCGACGCGACTAATTGAGCTGCAAAGCCAATTGCTGCAACAACAACAACAACAGCAGCAACAACAACAACAGCCATCATTGCCCGCCGTCGGCTACGCATCAGGACGTTTGGCCTTTCCGCTGCTGGGCGGTTACGGCGCCGCCGCCGCAGCCAGTTACAGCGCCTTCCTGGCGGGCAAGGACGAACTGATCGATGTGACATCCGTGGATGGGACGGCGCTATCCGAAACGGCGTCGGTTAGTTCGCAGGAGTCGGGCGCATCGGAGCCCGTCTGGCGGCCCTGGTGATTCAACTGACTGCCCGACCGCCCGGCGACATCATCTAATTTCTAGATCTTATCTTTAGTATTCCAAATGGCTATTAACCGTTCGCTGCAGCCATTATCAGCGGCAGCAGCAACAACAGCAGCAAAATCCGTTGTCTTCCAAAGCAAATTGTCGCATCGAATCGCAGGATTCGATTGCACTGTGCATTGTTTTTTAAATACTTTTAAGTTTTATTGTATAATGATAATATTTGTAAATTTTTGTATTTCAACTGTGATAAAACTAAAGTACATTGCGTTTCAATTGCAATTTCAGTGCGCTGACTTCCTAAAAATATTGCTAAAGTTTCCTAGAGTTAAGCGTATGTTTTGTTTATAAGTAAATGCGTCTTATTGAGATAACTAAATTAAGCTTTAAATAATTTATAAATGTTAAATTAGCAATTCAAAATAAATAAACAAAAGTTCTCATATCAAAGAAAATGACACAGGTTTTTTTCTTTAAACGAATTTTAGACTATTTAAAGGATCCTAACTGGACTGATTCAATTCAAAGCTGATCATAATAAACTGAATTTTTTTCTTCATTTGTAGATTACAATGTCAACAATTATATTCTTTAATGAGTTTATTAAGAAACATCTTAGAATTATGCAAAAGTGAAAGGTTTGTTTGGATTTATTGGATTATGTCAGCAGCTGAGATTATTACATAAACTTTTCTTTTCAAGAACTTGTTTGCATATTCTTATAGATATACAATCTCTTTATGCTATAAAATTTCAGATAATCACATTACAATGGCCGCCTGGCAATTGAAAAGTTTTCATTCTAAAGTTTACTGATCAATTTATAAAACTAATTTGTTAACAGTTATACTTCAATTGAAATGTAAAATTAGTCGATATAGTTATATACAATTAATTTACTTTTTACAAGTGCAAATGGGAAAAATATTTTAAATATTTGAAATTTCTTGTAACTTTGTATTATAATGAGGGAACAATAGTTTCATTATTTATTAACTAAAATAAATATCATACATCAATCTGATTGTGATCATTAAACATGCATTTTTTCAAACATGCATTTCGCATATAAAGTTTTTTCGTATAAGAAATAAAACTATATAAATTTATAGAAAATTCATATGACATTATAGGGCTTAACCATAACCATTGTATATTTAAATCTCAAATTTCAAACAAAGCATCGGATCTGAAATACACTATAATTTGCTGATGCTTATCTATTGACGGCAAATATGCGCTGAGTTGCATTAAATGCATTTTCAAGCATATCTTCACATATCTTCACCTCCAATGCTCTCATTTCAAATGTGATCTTCTGCCACACACACATGTGTGGACTTTTACTTTTATCAGTCGAACATCTCTTCACATTTCATGCAACAAGTACATCAGTATATCTGAGGTTGCCGTCACTCAAGCAATTAAGAGCTTGTAGCTACTGTTCATAGATGTAGATACAGATACATGCATACATATATAATGTACACAATCTGATACATTTATGCAATCGATTGAGTGAGCTTCTTCTTTTCGACGGTTAAGTAATTAAATAACTGTTCAGTCTAATTGGACTCACGATCAACAATCTTCACGTTTTGTTTTTTCTGATTAGCCGCAAGTAACTGCCGCAAAACTGGTTGAAACAAAAAAACCAACCCCTAAAATTGGGAAGCTGTTGCTTTCACTCGGATTTCTACCTGCGCGCAGGTAAAGGCATTTACGTTGAAACCGTAGGTCAGGTAGACCCCAAGCAAACAATCGATGATTACAAAGTGTTGGCCATTGGATTAGCTGCTGGCCAAATGAGTCACGGAGTATTTAACAATGGTTGGCAAAGGTTATGCAAAGGTTATTAAGTAGCTCTGTTATTTTTAGGGGTAGCTGAAAACTGAAAGTCATTTAAGAATGAATACAAAGACTTGTGTTTTTTTTTCATTTTTGTTGTATATATATTTTTGTAAAAATATGAGTTAAAATGTATCACAATTTTCGTAAAGCTCAGTTGAGTTTTGCGACTTGCAGTTAATTTTTGTTGATATTTTTTGGATTCAAAAATTAACAGAAGACGCTTTAAAGCAGGAAGCTGGAACCGCTGGTCCCAAAATGGAAGACAATGTTGCGTTTGCTTGGTTAGCCAAACAGTTGAGTGTTTTGTTTTGTTTAGGCTTGCACCCATCGATCCTGGAACTGAGCGACGGCGATTTCGTTGGCGGTGCTGCAGTACAGTGGCTCAACCAGATCGTTGTCGGCGGGCAGATCGGAGGCGGCGGTCCAGAAGAAAGTGCCATGAGCGGTGCGCACAAAATGTACTGGCACTGTGGGCATTTGCTCGTACTCGTAGTCCTCCATTTCGCAGGAGGCGGAGAGACGCTCATTGGCTTCGTTCTCATAGGATTCCAGCGAAGCGGCGCAGGATTTGTTCGCAATCGATTCGAGATCGGCGTTGCGGCTGTTCTCAATGGACTCCAGCGATTCCAAAGAGTTGGCCTTGTGTGTGTTTTGCATGTTCTGCTGCTCCTCGACCTGCTGCTGCTGCTGTTTGAAGATCTTTTGCAGCAGCTTCTTGACGCTGTAGGACTTCTTGTTGGACTTGATGTTCATGTTGTTGACGATGTTCTTGTTCTGGCACATTTTGAAAATTTTCGACTTTTTAGCTGTAGTTGTAGCTGAGTTGTTTGCTGTACGATGCGTGTTGCTCGAATGATGTCTGATCCTCTGAAACGTCGCCCTTTTATACCCGCACAGGACCAAAACGAAACCCAAGCCGACAGCAGGTCGCAACGACGAAGGCTGAGGCAGCGACAGGGGCAGGGGTAGGCAGCCAGAAAGATACACCAGATACTGTGCGAGTGTGGGAAAGTACAAGGATACGTGCACAGACAAAACGAGTAAACGAGAAAATCCTGAGCACACACACACACACATACATTCAAAAAACGGCAGGTGTGTTTTAAAACGGACGGCAGGGACGGACCTGCACGCCATTAACCTGCATGCGTTGGAGTGTGAAGGCATGTCGTTTCGCATCGCTCGCACCTGCAGCTTGTGTAAAGCAATTTTATCCTGCGCCAGGATCGTGAGAAGCGAGACTTTCTACCAGTTCCCACAGTTTTTCGAAGGATCCTTTTTCGAGCCTATTGAAAACAACAACACCAAAAAAAAAAGAATCTTTTTGCTGATCACTTTTGGTTTTTATATGCTCCTCAGTTGTTATCGTTGCTGTTGTTGTTGCTAGCAGCTCTTTATGCACTTATCTCATTTTGGTTGGCATAGAAATCCCTTTTTCGGGTCTTGAACACGTGTGCAGCGTTGCCCCCGAAAACGTGGGAGAATATTTTCAATTTTCAACGCTTGAACGATCCAAACAATTAATGGCCTGACAGCAGAGGCCCAGATCAACTAGTTGAATAGGCAAACAAGACTCGAACTGAGACTGGGTTCATTTAATGCGCTGTAATTTGAAATTTATAAATTTTGTGTGCCTCGAGGCGTTGCCCAAACGAGCGAGAAAAAAGGAGGATCATAAAAGGAAAAATAGAAGGAAAAAAAATTACTAAAAACGTGTCAGGCATTCTAAAGCCGAAGGAGTTGCTTTTAATTTCATTTCGATGGCACACAATTAGCAGGCGAGTCGAAACGTTCGCTTCCCCCGGCTCCTACCCTGTCTGTGCCTTATTAAGGGGCACTTTGTGTGCTTCCTGGAGGAGCTGAGCTGAGCTGAGCGAGAAAGCAGCGCAGCATACGTACGCACAGCGGTGCGCCAGCGTTGTCCTTTTTGGACTTGGGTTCGGTCGCAAGTTGGACACGTGATGGCGCGTGAGGCGTTGGCAACGATTTCGGGGACGATCCTGTACTTAATGGATTGTCTTTGACTTAGCCATAAATATTTGTAACCCATATGTGTTGGGTTTCTTCTTCTTTTTACGTATTCTTTTTTTGGAGCTGCAGTTTGTTTTATTTTTTTACACAAAACGAGGGAGACAAATTAAGATTCTAGCTGCGACTGTCCTGGTGAGAAGTTGTAGGCTGGCGTTAACAGTTCATTTGAGAATTGTTTGTACCTATAGATTGTGTAGTCCCTATTGATGTGTTCCTAGATGCATGGCATGATTATAAGGTTCACTTTGTTATGGTTTGGTCGAACGGATCCGTGTGTGTGTTTTGTGAGCTCAGCCCAGCTATTGAGGTTTAATTAGAAGTAAAAGCAACAATCTAGTGATTTGTTGGCATAGTAAAGCAATAAATAGTCGCACGATAGCAAACTGGCAGCTTAGGGTGTTTGAAGATCTATAGTTACGGAGGATTGCGAGGAGAGAAAGGGGATATATTTCAAAGTGTTTGTATATAAGATAATAAAATAATATATAAGAAAGAAAAACGGAATGCAAGTTTGAGATGTGCTTCTAAATAATAATTTATATAATTTTATATAGTATGTCGAATTGCTAAGCGAAAAAACAAATAAATATAAATATATAATAAATTTTATTTAAGCTAATAAACAACCTTTTATTTTTATATTTTTTAATTTTCTATTTTCATATTTAAGATGCAAAGCACGTAAGAAATTTTATTGTTTTCGAGAATACTGAAGATCAGGAAAGGATATAAAATTGTCAACACGCTTTACAGGATGTTATAATTTATGGTTTTTGTATTATTAAACCTGCTGCAGGTAGCTAAAACCTTAATCGCACTGATTTCTTTGTGTGTAAGGCAAGTTTTTTTATTATTTATATAAATACATAAAAATATCCTACGATTTTATAAGGAAATACGATAATATTTGATTGCATTTTTTTCATATTCATTCGTTCTACTTATTTAAAATGCAACGCACGATATATATTTATTAGTTTATAGAATCTGAAACAGAGAAAAGACAGAAAAATTATTTAACTTATGTTTAAATTTGACAATTGTACCAGGGAATATTAGCTAACACTAATAATTGGAAGCAGTAACATATTATTCAATATTTCATATTTAATTTATTTTCATTGAATTATTCAGTCTAATAATCTAATAGTCCAATAGGCAATCTTCTTTGTGGCATATTTTAAATAAACTTTTAAGTATAACTTTTTACACAATCACATTTAAAATATTTATAATAACAATCGTATATAAAACACATATAATTAAGATCTTCAAGAATTGCTTAAATAAATAAATAAACCGTACATTTGATGACTTTCTTTATCCAAACCCTTAATCTAAAGTATACAAAGATAACTGACGACTTGATTTTGCAACAATTTTTTTGTTATAATAGATCAATGCATATAGCAATTCTATGATTCCAGGAATATTTACTATAAAAAAAAGATAATTCTATAGTTGACCAATTCGCTCAAGTTGTGGCATTTGTAAGGCGTGTATAGAATTGTTTCATGGAATTGGAAATTACGGCCTTGGCTGTTTTGGTTGACTCATGCTACCATATCATTATTATGCACGATTGTTTGTTCTAATTGTGTTTCGTCCTTGGCTCTATTTCGGTTGACTCATTCCCCTAGATTTTCATTTCATGGCCCACGTGCATGCCCGAAACGATCCAATAGAATAGCCACCAAATTTCTATGGCAAACCAAAAACCCAAAAAAATATAAAAAAAAGATTGTTCGAAAAGCCCCGCTGGGGGTCCATAGACTACAGAGATAAACAGATAGCAGCTACCACTGTGGCGGTTTTTAGGGCTACCGTGGTACCTTTCTGGCCCAAAAACGTTTCCAGTGAAATCTTTGACCTGCTCGCTCGATGAACACGTGCACTGATTTCTTATCGTTGTCGATCATTTAAGGTTCCAAAATTGTAGATTAGCCCGAAACAAAAAACCTGTGGAATACAAAACAAAACGAAGATTTAGGAAAATAAAAAAAAAATATATATCAACAACAACCTGACCCCTCGCCGTTTGCCATTGTTTGCAAGTGTTTAGGTTCCTGGCCCAAATGTGTGCGTACACACACGCACTGGGATTGAGTTTGTTGGGTTTTTGGGCAACGTAAATCGTCTTGTTTGAACACGTGACGACCCCGTTTCTGTCACTGCGGGATGTTTGCCGCTACGACGCCGTTTCCAAATCACCGCGTCGCCAACTGACACGTCTTGCTGATGTACTATCCATGCAGTATGCGGCAAGTGACCGAGACCAACAGAAGATCGATATATCTCGAAAACGCAAGGTACGTGCGTAACTTGTGTGCGGCGAATTTTCACACATGTGGCGGGGAAGCGGGAAATGCCCGCAATGATGGGCCGCCATCAGGTCCAGTTACAGGACTCGGTTTTTTTTCCACCAAAATCGCTGTCAGTGTTAACTGTGCCGTTGTTACGGTACATTTCCGCTGTCCGACTTCAAACGAGGCGTGCGAAAAATTCAACGGAATGTAACCGAGAACGACGGCAATCACTTGAGTTCGTCTAGCCAAATTGCAGTCCTGCCGATCCCCACATAGACTTCAACTCGGCCCGATGAAAATCATGTGCGCTGCAGTTAAAATAACAACAGCAACAACAAATCGCATTTAAATAGCGACCCACGCGGCGGTTTTGTAATGATAAAATAACACACCATAACACACACACTCAGAGCATGCAGAACACTCATAAAAAGTTGTAAAAATAACAAGTAAGAGCGTTGTAGTCGGGGATAACCGACTATGCAACACTCGTTCAGGGTATAAAAAACTAGCGTGAAAAAGTCCAAACCTTCTGATAAATTATTGTTATTTTGATTGAATTTTATAATTTGTGGGAGCTATGAATTTTCAAAAAAATGTTATTTGCAATTTTTAGAGAAGGATTTTGGTAATCTCTCTGCAAAATTAATTGTACTGAGATTTAAAGATGTGGCAGATATATAGATTAAATCAACTTACCACACGTTAACACGTTATTTCACACAGGTAAACACGAGCCTGTATTCTAAATTTCAAGTCTCAAGCTTCAATAACGGGTGAACAAATTCGGTACACACGGGCAGCAATACGATTTCTTGCTCAAACCGAATATACTCTATTCACATCGCGAACCAATATTAGGAAAAAAAACTTTTCTGGCGACTGGCGCACACATGTGGGGTCCTTTTTTGTCATCATATTACATGTGCGCACTTGACACGAGACAGCGCGACATGTTGAATTATCTTTTAGTTTACAAATTAGTATGTGAGATGGCCGTTGCACATGCGGGAGCCGGTTCTTGGAATGCAGACATTGTTAGTTTAGGACCATGCAAGGATCAATGGGCAATTGCCCAAAGAATCGCTTTTTTTTGGCCGCCCATCACTCAGCGCACGTGCAGCTCACAAAAGGGGTTGTAATTACAGTTTAACTCAGTGTCGCCGCCCTCCCTAAAAACCAGGCTGAACAACACCGCAGCACAACACACACAGCACACCACACACAGAGAGAAGACACCAAGGGGTCCGGTATATGCAGATTCGATGGCAACACGTGCATGTTGATGAGCCCGTTGAGCATGCGAGGCGTGGACAGGTCTCAGACTCGTTTCTTTTGGTTTGCCACTCAGGGGCGACGCCGATCGTTGCAGCTAAGGTTTCATATGAAAACTAGCTTAAGGGTCAGGACCTCCTACTTGAGACCCTAGGGAGCTCGAGTTCCCTCACACTCTCCCGTTCGCAGCTGGGGTATTTGGTTGCGTTGACACGTTTGGTTTACAAAGCGACTTTCATGGGGAGCCGTTTCAACGTAAACAAAACACAACCAAAAAACCAAAAACAACAAAATCTCCATTAAAACGAAAACTCATTAAAAAAAATATATCTAAATTCTCGTCCCTTTGCCTTCATCTTTCTACGCGCACAAACAAGTCTTCCATTTATTTAATCGTTAGCGTGTCTAGGTCCACTTAATCCGTCCAAGACTAATTACCAAACTCTAGACGCCGGAATCCTGTTACGAATACTGATAAGCAAGTGATTTAGGAGCTGTCCCTGTTAGATAGGATACCTTACTTTCATATTAGGTTTCAGCTCAAACTCAATGCACGGATTTTAAATGCAGAGCACGCAGTGCATCAACAGATATTGAAGTTTGATCTTGATTGCAGCCGCAGACAAAGAAAAGTGTCAATATTTTGAGGCAACATCAACAGGGCGAAATGGCATTTTATATATAGAATAGGTACAGTTGAAACAACCTTGAACATTGCGTGAGCAGGTACTTAAATGACGATCCTGCAATGAATTGTTATGAAATCAACGAATATCTAACTAGTTTTCCATTTAATTTTGGAAACAAATCTCTTATCTTAGAGTTCGTTTTTATTAGGGGAGGAAATGGGAAACTAGAAAGCAATAAAATCTGAGTCTCAGTTTTTGAAATGTTTATTTAATAAGGACTTATTCAAAAAATTAAAACTTGTATTTAGTTTACTTCAACTTGGCAAATAAACGTTTTTTAATGAGACTGCAAAATTTATTCACATCCTTGAATTTCAACTGTTAGATTTTACAATATCTTTAAAATTCTTTATAAATAAGTAAGTTTTTATTGCAATATTTTAAATAATTTAATTTAATTTAAAAAAGTTTTTTAAATACATTTCTACACATTTTATACAATTTAAACTAGCTTGCCTGTTTTGTTTTGGATTCTTTATTAAATAAAAATGTTGTATGTTTAACAAAATAAATCAATTTAAAATACATTTTTATTATAAATATTAAAAGTTTTAAATAATTAACTCGTTTGATAGGTTTTTTAGTTGAATAATATATATTTGAAAACACTTTATTAATCAAACCTCGTTTAGGTTAAGCCTAGGTGTTATTTAAATGCGGCTAAATCATATATATTTAGGTAACATCTTTTTTAAGAATTTATTTAACAGACAAGACATCAAACCTAATAAGATTTCACTTCAAGAAACTGTAGCGAAATTTTCTTATATGCTGAACGAGTTTACAATATTAGGCGCTTTCTCCCATCTATTTGATAAAAATCAAACTATAAACCAAGCAAAAAAATTTGAAAAGTATTGAATTTTGAAATATTTAAGTATATAAAAAGTCGCATATTATTTTTTTTCAAGTTTTAGTTTTTATTACTATTAAAGCTTGTAATAATTTCTTAAAACCTAAGTTAGTATACAAATTTTCGCTACACTTAAAACTATTAAAGCTGGCGATGGATTTCTTATAGGCTAGGCTTAGATCTATGTAAAGCTCTTGTTATCACAGTTTACATCGAGTCAATTGGAAGACATGATTCGTTGTTATCATTGTAGGTGTTGTAGTTGTAGATTGCCTGTCGATCTCTGTGGTTTACCAGGGCCGCCACATTGGATTGCTGGCGGACTTTGGGCTGGACGCTGGCTCGGACTCCTCGGCATCGCTGTGATAGCCCGAAGATGCGGGGCTGATTGGACGGCTGGCGGCTGGCGAGGATGCCAAATCGGTTTGCTGATCGGCCTGCAGCATGCGCTGGAATTCAATGCCCAGGTGCGTCATCACCGTCTTGCCGACATCAACGCTCAATGCTGGGGAACAGGCCATCACACGTGAGATCTCGCTGACGGCATTCATGTAACCGTTCTTGAAGCTGTCCATGGGCACAGGTGAGACGGGCGCCTGTTGCTTGATGAGCTGCTTGCGCATGAAGACAAGTGCCGCCTCGAGCATTTCGGCCTTGTCCAGGCGCAGTATGGCATCGTCGCCCTGGAACTCGGCGACAAGTGTCTTCAGCGTGTCCAGGCACTTGTTCATGCGTGCCCGACGCTGACGCTCTAGCAGCGGCTTCTTCACCTTCAGATAATGCTGCGTCTTCGAGACGTAAGCGGTTTCGGTTTGCGGTGCCATTTTCTGAGATCGAGAGAGTGCTTGTTGTGTGTTGTGCACGGCTTGCAGGATGCTGTGTGAATGATGCTCTTGTCGACTGCAGCATCGCCTTTTATAGGCGAACTGCAGTTCGGTTTCGGGTCCTGCAGGCAGGACCTGCTGCAGGTAGCCAAAACATGCAAGAGATCTGGAAATCTCTCTCTGGGTCTGCGCTCGGTGCGTGGGAAAGGAAATCGCTGATAGACCCTAAAACTGAGACGCACAACAACAACAAAAATAACTCTAAGACGATTGTCTAGTTGCGTGTCTGACGCATTGTAACTGCAATTAAACCGTAAAATACTGGCCAAGATCATCGAGCATAAAGAGGCCTAGACAATTGACCGGACCGTGGTGATTTGTCTTGTAAGCCAAGAGTAAAATTGATGAAATGCTATAAATGCTCTTTGGGTCGATGTGGTTTTTATGGCTTCGTCCTTCGAAATTGGTTCTAGCTTTGTTGCAGTTTAAAATATGCACAGAATAGTTCTACATACTTAATATGCCCATTTTAACATAGTTTTAAAGATGTGATATGCTACGAGTTGTGGTAAAGGTTAGTTTGTGTTCTAGTTAAAAATATTGTAACCATTTTTTTTATTTTTATTTATTTTTTATTTTCAATTTCAATCCAAAAAACTTTTAAATTGTAATAAAAATTATAATAAAAATACTATAAAAAATATAAAAATTGTACTATTTAAATTTTTTGTGGTGAATATTATACATATGTAAATTAATTTTTACTACATTGATTAATCTGTATAAAAAAATATATTAAGACTTTTAATACCTTATCTAATAAGACCAAAGAGTGTTTTAAAGAGTCTGTTCTCCTCGAAATTTTTTAAAAACTCACACCTCCCATCTTTTTGGCTAATAAGATTACAGTGATTTTAAGTCACATGGTGTTAACTACGAATACAAGCTTGTATAAAATATATATAATATTAATCGGTTATGATTTTCTTATTTACTTATAAGATTATCATATATTTAAGTACTTTTAAATTAAATTCCTTAACACCCTTAATTCAGTTGCAGTTAAACTGAACAAAAACCCAATTCCATTTGAAGTTTTTATATGTAGTAAATACTTTCTGGTTGACTTCTTGCATACCCAAGCCGAATGTATGCTTATAAGAAGGGTAGATAACTCCAATGCGGAAAGTGGCACCCGCAGCTCGGGCAGCTCGGCACTCGTCACTCTGTCGAGTCGTCAGTTGTTCGTATGCCCGTCGCTTGCTCGATTTTCATATCGTGAGAACCGCTCGAGTAACGTCGTGTGTTTCCCACGCGATGTGCACACCTGCCATTTAAGTCGCTTATATGGTTACGATTACAAACACAGGCAGCAACAATAATAATAACAACAACATCAGCAGCAGCAGCAGCAGCAACAGCAGCAACAACAACATGAGGGCCTCGACTGTCGACGGCACACATTTATTGCGCCGGCGCGACGCGTATTATCAGCGTCGTGTGGCTGACCTGACGACTTGACTGACTAACTGACTGACTGACTGACTAACTGACTGACGGACTGTCTGTCTGCCTGACTGATTACTGACGACTGCTTTACTTTAGTTTTTCACTCTTGTCGTCATCATGCTGTTGCTGTTGTTGTTGTTGCTGGCGTCGTCATTGTGGATTGTTTAATTTAAATCGTCGTCGCGATGTCGGCTACTTGGCTTCAGTTTAATGATTATACCTCAAAGTCTGCCTCGAGGTTTCTGCGGAATCGTACGCAATAGTTATTTGTACTTTACGACATGCGCTAATTGAACCGCAAAAGAGTTTATGAGCCTCAGATTTAGCTTCAACTTCAGCAACAGCAACAACCGTTGATTGGCCAAAGCCGAAGGTGAAAAGTTGGCGCTACTGTTGACGTGATTGGAATTGAGTTTTTTATTTATTTACAAGTGCTGCTGTCGGCCAACATCAATGGGCCGTCAATTGAGGATTTGATTTGATGAGCATTGGGTCATGAGCGCACAGAACGTTGCCAGCAATGAAACGTCTCAGAACAAAGTCAGCAACAGGTGCAAGACTTGAGATTTGCAATCTATCAGATACATTTAAGAGTGTGGCACTTGAAAGAATTACACGTGAAAGGCAGTAGGGCCTAAATAAACAAACTGCATGAAATTGAAAGGTATTTAGAATACATACATCTAATTTAGGGAAAACGAAAAATGTGATTATAGATCATTAAATGGAATAGAAAACTAAATAACTCAAAAGTCCTGCCAACGGAAATACAAAATAGGTACTTATTAAAAATCAGGTATAAGCCCTTCAATCAATCAGAAACGTTAACTTACCAAAACCAAAAATGTTATGGGAAGCTGACCCTTTTAAAACACAGTCCAATTGTAATAGATATGTTCTTAAAAAAAAAAAATTATTTGCAGGAAGTAGAAAATAGGGTTAAACTCCTAAGAATAGAAACACAAATTACTTAGAAATATTTTACCCGAACAAAAAGTCAAATGCCAATTGGGGATAAGTTAAGAACTGTATACATATATCGTTTAAATTTAGTCTACCCTTTTAATAGACTTGCTGATAAATACTACAACTTAAATTGCACATCTTCTTTCATCGATAAAAACGATTTTAGTCTCTCCGCTAGTTTTAATCGCTCTCATAATCTTCTTTAACAGTAATGTTAAGCTTATACTCATTATGGCCATGTTTATTCTACCATTTAAAGAACATTTCCCAGCTATCTTCTGAAAATGCTGCCCTTAAAGTAAAGCATAGTAAATTAGCTGGATGTTAAGTGGACAATTGTAGCCATTGTTAAAGGAACTTGCCTAAAATTGTGGGAAAACCCCTAAGCAATTTTCCCAACACATACAACTAACAACGATTCTAATTAGTCAAGCAAACTTAGTCAAACCGGTGCGTAGCAATTAAATATAATATAATGCTGCACTCAAGCAACTACACTACATATCCAGATAATAGCCACCACTTAAAACCGCATTTAATTAAATGCCAATTTCCTATATAGCACACAAAACGTGGCGCGTGCCACGCCCCCCTCCCCTGGCTTTGATTAAAATTGACTGCAAAAGCACTCAAATCGTAATCCATAAAACGCCCATAAATGCAATCAAGTGGCGATCAAACAAACGCCACAAAACTCAATTGCTGCACCTTGCGCCACAAACTGAAGTTGCAAATCAAATGCACGACCCGCCACGTGACCGCCCAACGCCCCACACCCCGCAGGCGGCTGCCGCACAGCACGAGACAAGTGCGTCCGCCACGCGACGGCGGCTGGCGCGAGCTTTTCGCAAGTGGCCAAAAATCCAGCGAAATATCAATCAGGTGTAGAAACAGGGCAGGCAGGGGTTTTTTTTGTGTGTGCATTTGATAATTGAACGCGTGGCAATTAGGCAGCGCGAAATGAACACAGATAAAACACACACACACACACACACACACACGCACGCACACACACACACACAGCAGGCTTTAGAGGTCGAGCGAGACTTTCGCCAGGCAGCAAGTGCAATATGTGTCAGGCAGGCAACATCCACCACCGAGACAACAACAACAACAACATTAACAACATTAACAACAACAACTGCAACACGAACCGGGCTGTGGCCTAAATTGCAAGCAGCTGCCACTCGAACCGTGGGATATTTTTCCCCTAACCAACCGAGGGCCATCGAACCTTATCCATGGGAACCACAACTGCTCGACGCTCTCAATATTTATTTTGTGCGTTCGTTATATTGAATAAGTAAAAAAAAAAAACGCAAAAAATCAACAACAAGGGAAAGGAAGCCTCTCGACCAAGAGGGGTGCGTACAACTGACAAGATTATCCTGCACGTGTTGAGCTTGCTCTGCGCTCTGCGCTAAAAGCGTGGCAGGCGAGCGTTGGGCGGCTGCTGTTGCCACAGTGGCCACAGTTGCCACATTTGCTCTGAAAGTTGCAACATCAGACAGCCGCGTGCTGGCCACATGTGTTGCGCATGTGGCACTTGTCGCTGTCGTTGGGTGGTGTTGCTCTTCTTTCATTTGGGTGGTGGTGGTTTTTTTTGGGCGGGAAGCTGCGCTATAAAAGCGCGACACTTGCCACAACGGCAGCACAGTTGAAATTTGCAACGCGCAGCGCCAACAACCGAAAAAACAAAACTAACAAAATGTCCAAAGTGAAGAATCTAATTGCAAAAATGCTGCAACGTCGCGGCAAGTGCAGCAGCAGCAGCAGCAACAACAACAATAACAACATCAGCCATTGCCACTATGAAAATCTGGAGGAGATTGCGCAAAATCAGGCTAACGAGCGCATGCAGGAGACAGCAATGGCCACACATCAAATGCTCTTTTGCCTGGAAACCGCAGACGGCAGTTTTTATTGGCATGCACAGTAGCAACAACAGCAGCAACAACAACCGCAGCAAAAGCAACAACAAACCGGTAGTTAGAAGCGGTCAAATGTATGAATGAATACGCTTCTTGAATGAAGCCATCCACACAGTCAGCAAAGCGGCCACAACATGCGAAACTAGTTGCATGCAACAAATGAGCAAATGGGAAACAAGTTGCCAATGCAATCAGCCAGCCATCAACAGCAGCAGCAATGTCAACGCTGTCGCCGGCAAGGTGTTAATGCAATATTTAATACCAACTAAATGCCAACTTTAAATACCTTGTGATATACACTTACATACTCAGAATCGATCCGGGTTCAGTTCATAGTGCGAATAGTATAAATGTTATAATTGTTAGTTTTTAAGCCAATAAAAAATAACTTGAAAAATTAAAAAATCAAATATGTTTTGTTTTGAATTATACATATAAGTAGGTGGAAAAGGGAGTTATGGATTCATGAAATTAGCGTTTCAAGAAAAATGCATATGAATATTTCAATTACATTCAATTGTTATTTACAATTCTTAACAGTCCTTAACTGCCACATACCTATGAATCTATTGCCCCTTTTTTTTGGCTGATGATTAGTATTGAAATTTCTTTACACATTCTAAAGGAATTTCAGGCAGGCAGGACAGTTGTGTAAATCGAATTTTGAAATATAAAGGAAATTTCCAAAAACATAATAAACGGGGGAACATTTTTTAAAAATAAAAACGTTAAATATGAATTAAGTTTAAATACATACTCAATCTATACATCAAATCATGTTCACAATCATGAAAATCGATTTAATTTTGACAATGTTATAGTCTTGGAAGTCTAGAATGCATGAATTCCAGATCTTTACATGTCGAAATTTTTGTCAATTTAGACATCTTTACATGACTAAATTTTTGTCAATTTAGACATCTTTACATGAATAAATTTTTGTCAATTTAGACATGATTTTTGATAGAAAAATCAACCAATTCAAAACCATTTTTACAGTTGCGTGTTATACTATTTTTGGAACCCGCAATCGATTGAAAATAAAATTTTGCAATTCTCAAATTATTGTTGTTATTTTTGAAAAAAAAGCCGAAAAAATGATTTACAGATTCAAACTAAATTTAAATACAGAATTAGTCTACAGGTGAAACCATGAGCCAAATGCCAAACATCATACAAATATGTTAAGTTTTAACATAGTTATAGGACTTTTAAATGAAACTAGTATGGATTTAGGATGTTTTCATGTCTATATTTTATCAGATTTCATTTTACAAATACCCTTCGTCACATTTTAAGTTATCAATGTACTTGATACTTAAGTAACAATTTAAGCTGTAAGCAAACCATAGGACTTTAATTAATGAACTACTATAAATAGGGATTGTATCATACTCTTTTTTATTTAGTAAGACATTATTTAGTAGGACATACAGAAATATTAAAAATATTCTTGGAACATCGCCAACTCTTTGTAAGGACACTTGGCATCCCCAATAACTAATTCCAATCATATAAAGCAGATAAAAACATCCTGTCTTTTGAGATTCAATTCAATAAGCTGCACAACAGCTACCAGATGCACACACGCACTCCCAGTAAGCTTCTCGCAAGTTGCATCCTTGCAGTTCGCCACCCCTGCAACGCCTGCTTCACCCCCCTGGGCAACCTTTCGGCCTGACATTTTACGTGTGTCTGTCGCGCGTTATTACGCGGTTCAAGCATGCGCACATATTCAATTACACAGCCACAGCAGCAACAGCAGCCACAACGATGACAAGAGCATTGCATTGACAATAAGCCGAGCAACCCCCAACCCCGTTGCGTGTTCAAATGAGCCTCTGTTGAGATCGCCGATCCGATCCGAGCCGAACCATGTGCAGTTCAAAAAATGTTCTCACACTCAACACACAAACAAAAACAGAAAAAAAAACGTATGAAGAAAAAAGATTGTAACGGCTTGCTGTTCAGCACACTCTCAGCACGCTATGCTCAACGTGATCTGCCATCGCCAACCCCTCGGCGGCCCAATGACGGTGTCTCCCTCTCGCCCCTGGTCGGCTGCTCGCACTTCCTGCCCGTGGCCAAACTGGCCACGTATATTGTTTATATAGTTAACGAATGCGATACATTTAATCTTTAGTGTGTGTCAATTTGCCGTACAGTCATTTAGTTTGCATGCCCCGCACAGCGTCCCTACATGCTCGTTACCCGGTTCCTGGTCCCCGGTCCCACGACGTGCCCAGGCATGCCACTTAGCGTGGCCCAAGTGTTCAACAGAAGCTACAATTCAGCATTCATAATTGACAACAAGAACAACAACAACAACAACAACAACAGCAGCAGCAGCGTCAGCGACAGCAACAACACCAAAGGAGGAACCTATGGGCCATGTCTGGCAAGAAAAACAAAAAATAAAATAAAAGGCAGGTGGTAGTTTTTTTCGGTAGTACTGTCCACAACACTCGCCATGACTCGATCTTGGGCACGGTCAGATTTACAGTGGGACAAGTGCACAACAATTATGGCTAAAATTTTTTTTAAATTATTATATTTTCAAATCAGACAAATTGAGAATAATGAGTTTTTAAAATTCCAATTTAATGTGCTACATTCTCCTTTATTGTAGAATGCTAATACCCAATATTTTTAAATACTCTAAATTTCAAACACGTCCTCTACCTAAACATTTTCCATTTCCTTCCAAAATCTCACATCTTGAATTTCTCACGATCAGTCACCTAACCGGCAAATAACTGTTCCCACCTAGTTAGACCGAAAATCCCTAGGCGGTGTTTATTTAAAATACACCTATATCGACCTTGCAACATCACCTTGCCCGAAGTTAGCACTCGCATTATTTCCAAAATTCAATCACACAGTTAGTACTGAAATCCCTATAACCAACCGTATCAAGTACAATATATGCCACGTAAAATTCCCAACACATTTTTGTACCTATGCTCGCATCACCTTATCCTACCTTACTTTTTTCGATATTTCCCAATTTTCATTCCCACGCACAGGCATTACGAGAAATCCGGAAACTTACCGTATCAAGTAAACGACATGCCACGTAAAATCCACAACAGATTTTTACCTATACCACCTCCATATCAAGTACAACGAACATGTTGTAGTGGAAAATCCTGAAAATCGTTGAATAGAACTTTGTACAAAATTTCTGCATGTGTTGTGCCCACTGTGCAATGTGCATAAGGGCTCGGGATCTCTCACTCTCTTTCTCTATCTCTCTCTCTTTTGCTCACTCACCCTACACGGCCGACCGATTATAACTTATAACACCAACGAGCGAGAAAAATCTTGTGGGAAACTTGAGGGCAAAGTGTTTCCCACGATTCGAACGTCAATGTAAAAGAAAACAGAGAAGAGCTAAAAGCAGCAATAACAACAACAAGCTGAACATGTGCAACAACCACCACCACCATCAGGGCACCACCACCAACACCACCAACACAGAGACACAGCACCATCAACTTCATCCCCTGCCAAGACAGAAACTTGTTTGCCGAGCCAACAAGAGAAAAACCAACCACCAACAACAGACGAGGATCGTTGCTCTGACGAAGACGAAGACGCACCGAGAGCCGAGAGACAAACCCGAACGAACGACCCAATGACTGAGTAATTTGCTCGGCAGGTGGTGTTGTTGTTGGCTCTCTGCTCCCTGCTCTCTGCATGCGTGCGTGCGCTGAGCACGAGACGCAGTCGACTTCGACGTCGGCACGTGCAGCTATAAAAGCAGCGGTAACTGGAGACGGCAGCAACATTCTCAACGCAAGCGTCGTGAAGTACACAACGAGTTCAAGCAACGAGTAAATTCTTCAATCTCTTACGTCACGAAACAAGAGCAAAAATAACAACAATGGCAACCAAATACGAACTATCAAAGACTTATCAGTACCGCAAGGTGATGAAGCCGCTGCTGGAACGCAAGCGTCGCGCCCGCATTAACAAGTGCCTGGACGATCTCAAGGATCTGATGGCCGAGTGTGTGGCCCAAACGGGCGATGCCAAATTCGAGAAGGCCGACATCTTGGAGGTCACCGTACAATACTTGCGCAAACTGAAGCAAACGAAAAGCGAAAATGTCGCTGCTGCCGCCGCTCCAGAGCATAGTTTTCGTGCCGGCTACATTCGTGCCGCCAATGAAGTGTCCCGCGCCCTAGCCGAATTGCCTAAAGTGGATGTCGCCTTTGGCACCACACTGATGACGCATCTGGGCATGCGCCTAAATCAACTGGAGCAGCCCGTGGAGCAGCCCATCACACTGAGCACACCATTGAGCATCAACTGCGGCGCCGCATACTCCACCACCAGCAACAGCAGCAGCAGTATCAGCAGCAACCGCGACGCCTACAGTCCCGTCTCCAGTGGCTATGCCAGCGACAGTGATTGCGGCTCCGGCTCAACCACGCCCATTGCCGCCCAATCCCTGCTGCAGATTAGCAACAGCGGCAGCGTCTGGCGTCCCTGGTAATTGGCAATTGATTGCTGGCGCCGGGCAATCATCGGGACGAGTACGCAATGGAACTTGAGCTTTATAATGCTTTACAATGATCTTCATTTGTCTCTCATTAAGTGTTACGCAGTTTTAGAAGTTAGGTCTGTGATTTATTGACTCCATTATAACAATTAGCCAGAAGTCTGTTAGCCAATATAAATGTTTATAGTTTAAGAAAAAATATATACATATATGAAAAAAGAATAATATAAACAAATATGAAAACAAAAGAATACTAGTATTTTGAATTGTTGTTAACAGGTTTTTATTTCAGATATGCGAAGCCTAATCAGAATCCGACTAAGTGCTTAATGAAGTTGATAATGATGCATAAACTATTGCTCATTAGCAGCTTGTTTTCCAATCGGAAAAGCCAATCAACTTAGGCTGATTTAAAAACCCATTGAGAATTCCTTTTGCTTTTCGCGTTATTCCGAAATAATCGGACTTTGTAAAGTCTAATTTATATTTAACGTGTATTTTGTATATATTTATTTAATATTATTTTGCTAATAATTTGAGATACTAAATTGGTTTAAAAAATATTTTTTAAAAAATGGTAGTATTTTTATATACAAATATATATATGTATATATATATATGATCTTTATTTGTTAGATGATAAACAAATAACATTAAATTAAAAATTAAAATATAAATTGTATATAAAATACAGAATATCCAGAGTAGTCCAGCACTATTAAAAAAAACATTTTTTATTTATTTATCAACAAATTGTAGTTAATTATTTAGGAACGGAAGTAGCCAGACTGTTTTTTATCATACTCGGAAATATGATCGTTTTGGTCATTATCTATAGTATGATAAATTTTAAGCCATCTATATAACACTAATTACCTTCTCTGTAATATTCTGCAAATACAACTTTTGTTGCTAAATATAATTTTATAATTTGTTAAAAATAACATTTTAATCAATACATTCAAATATATTTTTTTAATGATTTGAATTGATTTAACTACTTCAATTGCATAATTATTTTAATACGGAAAATACGTACATTTGACGTACATTAATTAATCTTCGGCAATTGCATTCTTAACGTAAAATAAAAAAATATATATATGTTATTTATATATTACCTAACGTACATTTTATCAATTACACGTGCCACAATTAAATATGGGCTGTCTGATGTGTAACGAAATGTGCCCAAAATAACAAAGTCAACTATGATTAAAGTGAAATGTTTTGGTAACTAACTCTGACACATTCTTCAATTAATGATCAATTTATCAATTAGCTGCCAGAGCGAACAACAACAATAAATTGATCAATTATTAATGATAATTGTTACATAAGTACTTCATGTGCGAGTTCAGGGGGGTTGCAAGTAGCACCTCCCATCACCCAGATCGGCCCGAGATCACCTCAGTTAGTCCACGCGCCGTCCAACCGCACTTTCGGCGCCCGCCTGACCTGGCAGCCCGAACAGAAAACAGAAGAAAAAAAAGCAGAGGGCAAAGCCAAACGAAGCCAATGTGCCACACTAATTGTGTCCAATAAACACTCATCGGGCAATGGGAACGAGACAGAGATCGGGACCGAGACCGCATTATGCCATCATCATCTGCATACATTGATGAAACAATAAGCGAGAGATGGCACGGCAGGATAACAATGAGAACGGGAACGACCCACGCACACGCACAGGATGAGGCAGTGAAGTATGCATTAAGGATAATAACACCGGCCTAAAGAGCAACTACAGCAGCAGCAGCAGCAAAAGCAACAAAAACAACAACAACAGCAACTGCATGGCGATGCCCGAAACAGCGACAGCTGCAAAATTTGTGCTCTGATCCTTTAAAAAAGCGAAGCATGTGGCCAAAAGGAAAACAAACGAGAAAAAATTGTGTGAGAAACTTACTTTCAGGTCGGTTCCCACGCCACGAGCCACAAGGATTGCCGATTGTCCTCCATGCCAGCCGCACATTGCAGCTGTTCCTCTCCGCAACGCCAGCGTGCCAGAGGGAGAGATATGCCCTCGCCCTGACGATGGGCATGCGCGTGCGAGCGAGACGGGGCGAGCGCTCATGCGTGGCCGAGGGTGGATTCTGAACTTGGACAACAGCTATAAAAGCCAGGCACTGGCAAGCGAAGAGCATCATTCACGATACAGCCAGCAACAAGGCAACAACGAACATTGCTTGCACTTGCAATTGAAATTAATACAAAAATTTACGTAAAAATGGAATACACCAGCAAGACACAGATCTACCAGAAGGTGAAGAAGCCGCTGCTGGAGCGTCAGCGTCGGGCGCGCATCAACAAGTGCCTGGACACCCTTAAGACACTTGTCGCCGAGCTGCGCGGCGACGATGGCATTCTGCGCATGGACAAGGCCGAGATGCTCGAATCAGCTGTGGTATTCATGCGCCAGCAGAAGATGGGCAAATCGACAGCGGCAACATCAGCATCAACAGCATCACCAGCAGTGCCATTGGAGAGCTTCCGCAATGGTTATATGAATGCCGTCAATGAGGTGTCACGTGTCATGGCATCCACACCTGGCATGAGCGTTGACCTGGGCAAATCGGTGATGACTCATCTGGGCCGCGTCTACAAGAATCTGCAGCAGTTCCACGAGGCCCAATCAATGGTCGAGTCGGAGGCGGAAACCGAGCTGAACATCAACTGCAGCTCAGCGCCGCTCAGCCCAGCCTCATCAGGTTATCACAGTGATTGCGAGAGTCCTGCACCATCGCCCATGCCAGCGGAGTGCGAGAAACTGTGGCGCCCCTGGTAAAGCATCGGGCAGTGAGCAGCTAGCTACCTGCAAGAAGAGAAAATGCAACGCAACTGTGATAACCAACTGTGATGGGAACAAAAAACAAATAGCAAAAGCAAACAATTAAATAAATGCAATTAAGAAACATAATATGATTTTACTTTTGGGTTGGGCAACAAAAGGGTGACTTTCACTTTCAGCTTTAGGTATACCCTTTAGAACAAAAATATGATACATTAGAGATAAGCCTCGTTATTTGAGTGCTCAATTAGATCCATATCAATTAATTAGTTACACCTGCTTAAATTAGATACATATGTTTTTAATAGATATAATACGTAGGAGCTAAATAGCCTAAACCACAAAATTAATTAAAGAAAAATTTCCCAATTTATTAAATTAATTTTACATTTTATTTATATTTTATTTATTTATTATTTTATTTATTTTAATTTATTAAATTTGGAACTTTTTCTAAAAAAAAAAAATTTGTCTTTTTATAAGAATTAATTTAGTTTCCTTCAATATAAAATAAATTGTTTTTCTATTCTATTGATATTTTGTTTTACTATTTTATTACACTATTTAAAATTAATTTGCATTGATTTCAAAACTCTGATTACGCGCCTACTAATCGTCGCTTTTGCGCTACAGTGTTGCACAGACGATAATTCGATAATTCAAAGTTTGTCGATAAACAGTGGAGGCCAGTCGACACATCTAAATAATAAAGTGATGAGATATATCTGACGATATATCGTCGGCTTTTTATTTTTTCTACACTTTAAAATCACGTTCGCGATTTAAAAACAAATCGTCATTGAGTTTTATAAACTTTAACAAGTATTTGTGCATTGCGCGAGCGACAAAAATTTGTTAGAAAGCAATTAAATGCAGTCAAAAATCTAAGTGCAAAATAGACGGCTAAAGCAGATGCGAAAAAATAGAGACGAGAACGAGAACGCCACACAACACATACACGACGACGCTCAGGCTGGCTGTCAGACGTAGCGAGTCGGTCGGTCGGTCGGTTGAAGAGGCCAGTTTTTACGGGCGAATTTCGAGTACAAAAATTACGTTTTTTTTGCACTTAAAAAAATTGGCTAGTGCAAATATCAGTGCAGTGGATGTGTACGCACACAAGGTGGCAATAAAATGTGCAATTGTGTGGCAAGCTAAAGGCCCAAATGTAAATTGGTACTGCCAACTATTCCGTTTTTTAATTGCTTTTGTTTATTTTTTGTTGGGTCAATTTTTCTTTTGCGCTGCGCTCGTGTGTGCGACTGTGTGTGTGTGAGTTTTGCCACTCGTTCGTTCGGGGTGCGCGCGCGTGTGTAAGTCTGTCTGTCTGTTTGTGTATATGGGTGAGTGGACAACTCGCTATCGCAGCCCATAGTGTTGCCAGGAAATAACAATTTCAGTTAGGTGTTTTTTCTGTTTTTATTCAAAATCTCTTTCGTTAATTGCTAAGTTGTCAAAAGTGATTTAAGGCAACAGGCGTTTGCTTAGAACTTGTTAAAGTATTTTGTGTCACAGTGGCTATATTTGTGCTGCGGCCGGAGGTGGCAACCCTGAGTAATTGCAGTCTATATATGTGTGTATATGTATTGCACGGGGTACATTTGTTTGTGCAGAGCGTGCGGCCAGCGTGCGTTGCTTTCGCAAAAAACTACATGCCACTATTCTGTGGCAATAGTTAAACACGATAAACCCAAGCTGGCCAAAAACTGAACGTGATCGTTTTTTACCTATGCCGCATGCTGGTTTTTTGCGTAACATTTTAGCCCAGGCACATGCAACTGTGCGTTTGATTTTTTCGGCGGTAAACACTCACACTCATACCCTTGTACGTGCGTCGTCCACTATATATGTGTGTGAGTTCACTCGTTGTTGCTAGCATGGCTGCCATTGCTGAGATGCTCACAAAATACGTGAGCGCGCGTGTGTGAGTGTATGTGTATGCTTGTGTGTGCGTGAGATTCTACGTATCGAAAAAAATGGTGCAAAATAACGACCAATAACTAAAAAACGTAAAATTTCATTCGCAGGATACCCGCAAAACGCCCGACAATGTGGAAACGCAGGAGTTGAACTAATCATAAAATCACCAACAACAAAAAGCAATTGAACGCTTCCAACATTTTATACATGCTCCGGTGCCGCAAGTGCTGCTAATTTCAGCAGCGGAGAGTTTCAATCTCAGGGTGCCAGCAGCAGCGGGCAGCGGCGCGCTGCCAACAGGCAAGAGGAAGCATAATCCACTCGCTCGACCGCAGGCTACGAACAAAATATAAAACAAAAAAAAGAAAATAATATTACGGTACAAGCTTAACACAACTGTTATTTGTTGTTGTTGTCCATCTCGTTCCTTCTTGAACAGCCATCAAAGAGCAATAATAATAACAACAACACCAGCACCAGCAGCGATACAACAACAATGTATCCCGCACCGGTGCGTCACCCCGCCGCCGGGGTAAGTATATAAAACAGATTGCAATGGGACCCAATCAAGTGTTTTGCTAATTGTGTTTCGCCCCCCCATGTCCATACAGGGACCACCACCTCAGGGCCCAATCAAATTCACCATTGCCGATACATTGGAGCGCATCAAGGAGGAGTTCAATTTTCTGCAGGCACAATATCACAGGCAAGTATCTACGACTTTGAGCTTCCCAGTTAGAACCCCAACGAAATCGCGTTTGTGATCATGCATATTTAATGATATTGATTGTTTTTCGCCTGTCCGTTCTATTTTAAATATATTAGTCATATTGAGTGTTAATTTTTTTTTATGTAATAACTGACAGAACCAACAATATAGCTATATAATTAATATAAAAACTGAAAAATCAATTATAGTGAAGTCATCAAAAGAATTCCTTTATTTTTTCTAACATCGCCAGTTAATTTTAATGTTTCTAGAACAATACACCATATACACCAAAGAAAAATCAGGAATATTCATTTCGATATGCTCCACAAAACGAATAAAAAAAAAATTCGATTTAGAAAATTGCACTACTTAATAAAAAAAAATAAAAAAGGAACGTTGATTTCTGTAGGTTTTTCATGCTCACATATTCTGCTGGGCTGCTGTTGCGCCTTTCAGCCTCGTATGTCTTGGCTGTATATATAAACCGGTTTTTGCCAGGCAGCGCGCCATATGCGCTGCTGGTCATAGGATTTTTTAGCCGGCGCGACGACGGAAGCGTTGCTCGAGATTTCTTTCAACTAAACTAATTTGCCCTTTTGATTATTTTTCCTGTGAATTTCAGCATCAAATTGGAGTGCGAGAAGTTGGCAAACGAAAAGACCGAAATGCAGCGCCATTATGTTATGGTAAAGAGAAAAAACATATATATATATATATATATATATATATATATATATATATATATATATAAAGATATTTATATAAATGATAAGCTTTCAATTTAATGATGTTTTCTAATCCTTTTTCTACCACACACGCATTGAATGCAGTACTATGAAATGTCCTATGGCCTTAATGTGGAAATGCACAAGCAAACGGAAATCGCCAAGCGTCTGAACACACTGATCAACCAGCTACTTCCATTCCTACAGGCCGATCATCAGCAACAAGTGCTGCAGGCAGTGGAACGCGCGAAGCAGGTCACAATGCAGGAGCTGAATCTGATCATTGGGGTAAGTCAAGTCGATGTCACTGTTCACTAAATGATAAAGTGAAAAGTGAACTTTTGTTATAGTCAAAATTTCGATTGTATATACTTTAAATTTTCGTCAGCTTTCTTAGCTAGAATTGACAAGGAACATTTGATTACACTTTGTAAAGAATTTATACATAACAAGATAGTTTATTGTATTTTTATTACAAAATCGGGTGCGGGAATCGCACGGGAATTAGAATTTACAAAACAAAAAATATATTAAATTTTTGTTTTAAAACACTTGTGAATAGAGTTCATTAAAAAGCCGTATTCTCTCTTGCAACCGACGAATTTCTATAGTTGTCTTTACTTGCTAGTCTAACTAATGTCTGCATTGATGATGATTTAGATATGTATATTTGTGTATCCTTCAGATTCAAATATTTTCTTCTATTTGTATATACACATCACAATTTTGAATTCAGAATAGTGAATTTTAGAATGACAATATGTCATCGTTATGCGTTAAATTTAAGATTAGGGCTTATTTTAAAAATAACAACACTTAGGCGAAAGTGCACTGCACAGTAATATTTAAAATTGATCTACTTATGTTATTTTTTATTATTTAATAAAATTGTTTATAACGATAACAAACTTTCCCAAACAAAATAAAAAAATATTATATATAATACTGAAAATGATATGTATGTGCGTGAGTCTATAGCAGCATCAGCAGCAACATGGACTACAACAACTTTTAGTAAGTTATTATTTTGTTTATTTGCAATTTGCGTTCGTTTGTTTGTTTGCTTGTTGCGTTCACGCTCGCCTCTCCACAAGGTGTTGTTCATTTATATATACATATAAATATATATATATTTTTTTTATATAATGCGTCAAGTCTAAACTGCTGCTTGTTGTTCTACTTGTCAATGTTGTTGGTGTTGTCTGCACACACGCGCATAGCTACATTCAGAGCAGCTTTTGTTATGTTCCAAAGCCAAATAACAGAACAAATTTTCAAGCGCCTGCATCAAGAATATCACTTGGTCAACTAACTAACTGATTGTGGCTTTTAAATTCCAGCAACAAATACACGCACAACAGGTGCCAGGCGGGCCGCCACAGCCGATGGGCGCTTTAAATCCATTTGGCGCATTGGGTGCCACAATGGGCTTGCCACATGGGCCACAAGGTCTGCTCAAAGCGCCGCCAGACCATCAACGGCCGGATATAAAGCCAATGGGCTTGGAGGGACCAGCGGGCGCTGAAGAGCGCTTGGTAAGTAACACATCTACAAATATAAAATCAATCTCAAATACTAATTGAATATTATTTTTTGGTTACAGCGCAATTCGGTTTCGCCAGCGGATCGTGAGAAATATCGTACGCGCTCGCCACTGGACATAGAGAATGACTCGAAACGTCGAAAAGATGAGAAACTGCAAGTAAGTAATATCATTTAGAATAATCGTATCATTGTCATCAGCGGTTGCTGCCTCTCAACTCACCAAAAACAAAAAATCATATATATTATATATATTAGTAGCCTATCTCATACGTAGTTATTGTTATCTATATCTAATCCTTTGTCACTTCATGCGCTTCATAAACGAAACAAAAACTCTAAAATCAATATAGTTATAATTATATTTGTAGTCTTGTGCAAAAAACAACTGAATTGATCTTTTGTGCAACTGTTGTTGTTATTGTTGTTATACGAATTTTGTTTTATTGTGTTTGTATGTTTTTTTCAAAATTATTTGCAGGACGATGAAGGCGAGAAAAGCGATCAAGATTTAGTCGTAGATGTTGCAAATGAAATGGTGAGTTGAGTGTCGGCCCTGATAATTATGCAACAAACTACTCCCCCAATTCTGAAAACAGCCCTGACAAATTTGATTTTAACTCTTATTTTGTTGCACCTTGCAGGAATCCCACTCACCACGTCCCAATGGCGAGCACGTGTCCATGGAGGTACGCGATCGCGAAAGCTTAAACGGTGAGCGTCTGGACAAACCGGGCAGCAGCGGTATCAAACAGGAGCGTCCGCCTTCGCGTTCAGGCTCCAGTTCGTCGCGTTCCACACCCAGCCTCAAGACAAAAGATGTAAGAGCCAAAATCACACAAAAGAAAATTATTCTAAAATAGTAAACATCGGGAACATTAAATTTTTTGTATCTTTTTATAACAAAACCAATTCTCTAAATTTATATAGTCAATTTTAATTTTAAAAGTACTGTATTTTATATTCTAAGCATAATATTTAAAAAAAAAATTTTAATTTATTTGCTAATAGATGGACAAGCCGGGCACACCGGGCGCGAAGGCACGCACACCGACACCAAAACAAATGATGCAACAAGGTGGCCCACCGCCGGCTGGTTATCCAGCGTCGCCGTATCAGCGACCGGCGGATCCCTATCAGCGTCCACCATCGGATCCCGCCTATGGACGACCGCCGTTGCCGTACGATCCGCATGCGCATGTACGAACAAACGGAATTCCACATCCCTCGGCACTAACGGGTGGAAAGCCGTAAGTGCACCACAAAAATGATCCACTTAAAGATTATTGCTAATCCGTCTTTTTTCTCTTGGGAACAGTGCATACTCTTTCCATATGAACGGCGAGGGTAGTTTGCAGCCGGTGCCATTTCCGCCGGACGCGCTAGTTGGCGTTGGCATACCGAGACATGCGCGGCAAATAAATACGCTATCGCATGGCGAGGTTGTTTGTGCGGTGACCATTTCAAATCCTACAAAGTACGTTTATACGGGCGGCAAGGGCTGCGTCAAGGTGTGGGACATCTCACAGCCGGGCAACAAGAATCCCGTCAGCCAGCTGGATTGCCTGCAGCGCGATAATTATATACGCTCGGTGAAACTGCTGCCCGATGGACGCACACTTATTGTTGGTGGCGAGGCATCGAATCTATCGATATGGGATTTAGCCAGTCCAACGCCACGCATCAAGGCCGAGCTAACCTCAGCGGCGCCCGCTTGTTATGCGCTCGCCATCAGTCCCGATTCGAAGGTGTGCTTCTCGTGCTGCAGCGATGGCAACATCGCTGTCTGGGATCTGCACAACGAGATATTGGTGCGTCAGTTCCAGGGTCACACGGATGGTGCCTCGTGCATTGACATCAGTCCGGATGGCTCACGATTATGGACTGGCGGCCTGGACAATACGGTACGCTCATGGGATCTGCGCGAAGGCCGCCAGCTGCAGCAGCACGATTTCAGTTCTCAAATATTCTCGCTTGGCTACTGTCCCACAGGTAAGCTTACAGAATCCGTTAAGCTTCTAAAAATACGTATTAATTCATTTACATTTTCTACTTGCAAAAAGGTGACTGGCTGGCCGTGGGCATGGAGAATTCACATGTGGAAGTATTGCATGCATCGAAACCAGACAAGTATCAGCTGCATTTGCACGAGAGCTGCGTTTTGTCGCTGCGATTTGCCACATGCGGCAAATGGTTTGTTTCCACCGGCAAAGACAACCTGCTTAACGCATGGCGAACACCATACGGTGCCAGTATATTCCAGGTCAGTTATTTATCTCATTTTTTAAGGTAGCCTATTATAAATAAATGCAAGTCAGCATTGTCTTTCTGTAATATTCTATCCTAAATCTGATATTTGGCCCAAACAGGTCTGCTTAAATATACTCCTATACTAATTACTAAATAAAGGAACATCAGTGAGATTATGTTTCCACGTTAAATGATAACTCCAGAAATCATGTAACATGATTTTGTATTTGCAAAAGCTTCTAAATTGTTTTAATATTATAATATGTTAGTAAATCAAAACAATAAACAAAAATGGAACACTTTAGTTCAGAGAATAATTAAAACTTACCCAGCAGGAAAAGTTATAAAAAGAAAAATAAACAAGGATACAAAATTAGAATTTTAATGTGAATTCTAGAGTGGTTTTAAAAATCAATAAAAATACAAAATCATTAAATTTGGAATAGTGAAAGTTTTTTTCAAGCATAAAGCTTTTGTCTACATTTACGAATCAATGAGATTAATCACCACTCAAAAAATGTTGTATCTATTATAATAACAATGCTCAATTTTAAAAGGCCAATCATTCACACTTGACAAAATACTAATTATCATATCTATAAATAATTATAATCAATTTCTATTCGCTAATTATTTATATTTGTTGTTTATATCGCTTGCAGTCGAAGGAAACATCATCCGTACTTAGCTGCGACATATCAACTGACGACAAATACATTGTGACGGGTTCGGGCGATAAAAAGGCTACTGTCTATGAAGTTATTTATTAAAGAAAAACAAAACACAACAACAGCAACAACAAAAAACACCAGAGGAAATCCACACTTTTCATTTTGTAATAAGCGCATATAGGTTTTTATTACAACTAAAAAATATATATAATACAAATGAAAAACACATTGTTCGATAGCATGCTAATAACAACAACAAAAAGCAGTGGCAGCAGCGCAGTGCAAAAAGAGCGAAGTAAAAAATTCTATAATACAAATATAATAAAAATAAAAACAAAAATAAAGAAAAACACTAAAAAATTTAAGCGTACTTGTAGCTAATAAGCCTAGGCTAAGTCCAATAAAAAGTTGAACACAAATTGCAAAGTAAAAAACTAAAACAAAATAATAATAATTATAATAATAAATACGGAGTGTGCAGCAAAAATGAAAAACTTAAAAAAAAAATTTAAAGAGTAATAACAGTCGGCGTTACCTACCACGCTCATCAAAAGAATTAAGTGCAGGGTCCTTTTTTATTTGTGGACCCAGCATGGATTAGTCATTGCAGGAGCGTTGAGATTATGAATACCAGATGAGTACACGATGTCAGAAATGTGAGTGCTTTTAGTTTGTCTATGTGTTTATATGTCGGCAGCGAAGTTTTTTTTGTATGTAAACAAAATCAAGCGTAAATCAATGATTGCAAAACAAAATTATAATTTTTAATTTGTCAATTTGTTTAAATTAGTGACTGCTACCCTGCTATACCACACTGTCCTATATCGCGCCCAACACCCCCTCTTCGCACACAGAACACATTTGCATGCAGAAAAAGTATATATATATACTTAAATTTATATATATATATATATATAAATGAATATAATTAGTAAGCAGTTTAGTTAAGAATTTTACATTATAAATTAATACAACAATAACAAGAACGAAGCAGGCGCCGCCGCAACAGCACACACACACATTCATACACACACCCACACACACATCATTAGCCGGGGGCGCCAAAGCAGCCAGCTTTTGCTTGTATATGTAATTTTGAAACAAAAAATTTAAAAAAATCTTTTGTCAAAATCCAAACATCTGTAAAATCCTACGTTTTGTGCAGCTAAGAAAACAAGAATACAAAAGAAGTAAGAATAATAATAATGAAACAAGCAAACAAAATAAGAACTTGTTTACACATTAGTTTATATAGAAATGAATCGGATATATATAAATTTATATTATATAGAATTGTGAGCACATCTCGCGCCCAGCGAAAATTGTAATAAGCAAACAGAGAATAGAGTGCAGCACACGCTTCGATTTTTAATTTTACAAATATTATTATTATTGTGGTTATATATGTATATAATTATATTATAAATAATTGAAGCAAAACGAAAAAGAAAAATAAAAAATTATATATGTAATCAAAAGTAAAATTTAACTACTGCTTAAAATACATCGGTCGTATAGACGCTGCGCTGGCGCGGAACTGGGGCGCCCTGTTGGCGCGATAGCTTGGTGTGCAGCTCCCGCAGTGTCTCGCACTGGCGACCCGACGTCTTCCGGAACTTCTCGATAGCAATGGGCAGCAGATTGTCCACCAGAAAGACTTTGTTCTTCGTTACAAAATTGGGCTACGAATTTTCAATTTAGTTATAGGTATACAGATGCTTGAAAGATAAACTCACATCCACAGCCATATCGCTGGGCGGCTTCAGCGCATGCTGTGCCACGAAGAGATCGCACAACAGCTGCTCCAGGCTCTGCAGCAGCGTATCGCCTTTGGCCAGGCAGCCGCAGTGTTCGGTCAGCTGGAGAAAATGGCGCACAAAGACGAGCGTGGACTGCGTCAGATTCAGCCAGGTGTCGCCTGTAGTCTGGGCGCGCATATCAATGCCCACCGTGTCCAGCTCCAGCAGCAAACGCTTCAAATTCGATTTCGTTTGCAAGTTATACGGCTGCCAGCTCTCCTCGGTGCGGCCCACGGCATCCAACAGCCGTTGCTTGGACTCCTCAATGAGCGACTCGAGCGTGGTGCGCAACAGGCCCTCTAAGTGGTAGCTTATGTCCAGACCAATCTCGGTTAGCTTTGTGGCGGGCTTGCGTACGCGCTCCACGCACTTAGCCACCGCCTCCAGCGAGGTGCCCTTGGTCAGATAATGTTTGATCAGCTGGCTGGCAAAGTACTGCAGCTCCGCATTGCACCAGACAACGAGGGCTATGAAATTGATATAGGTATTTATTAGGCTAAGTATTCTTATATTCTGGAGTCGTTCTCTCACCGCTGACGCACGCCGGCTGCTGCTCGAAGGCGCTGAGGAAATCGCATGCCACCTGTGCTAGATCGCAAAAGAAGAGCTCGGAGATTTCGGCATTGTTGCGCCGTGCCTCGCGTTGCGCCACCCGAAGACTAACTGTGCACACCTTCAGGAGCGTGGCGCTGGCCTGCCGGGAGCGACCCATTTCCACGAGTATTTTGAGCGGGCGCCGCGTGGCGCGTAGGGCAATTTGTAAATTACGATGATGACTATTGGACAGCTCTTGCAGCAGCACATTGGTTAGCTTCTGCTCCTGCTGCTTGACCTTCGCCTCAATGCTATCCGCATGGAACAGCTTCTTCTTGTTCTCGGCCAAGCGCAGAAACTCCTGGGTGCGCTTGATCAGCGATTGCGCGTCCTCGAAGTGACGTTGTGCGACTAGCGTTTGAATCTCTTCGCTGATCCGTGGGACTTTGCTCCGCCGGCTTCTCGGGCGCAGCGCTCTTTGCTTGGGACTGCTGCTGCTTGGCCCGATTTGGTGGCTGCGGCGCTTGGCCCTTCTTCGCTTTCTTTTGCTGATCGAAGCGGAAGGCTTCCTCCAACTTCTCAATCCATTCGCTCTTGCCGGCCGCTGTGATGCTCTGGTATATCTTGGAACCATCGGGTGTTATGATGTTAATGGCGTTCTTGACGCCATCCAGATCCTTGATGTTAATAACGGCTATCTTCTTTGGATCGTATTCCGTTAAAAATTCCAGACGTCTGCCGGAAAAGTGGGCATAAGATTAAAATAAAAGGTGTCAGAGATTTGGTTTTAGGGCGTCCTACTTATCATGCTTCACTTTGCATACAATGAGCACATCATTGAACAGAAAGAAGAAGACGCGCTGTATGGGCCGGTAATCGTTGGCATCAAGTTCGATGAGAGCGCCCTCGTTTAGGAACGTCTTGCCCTCGAGGTTGCCATTGAAACCCTGCACCATTTCCTTGACGGCACGCGTCGCTTGACTGTTCTCCACATCTTCCGCGGCCGCATTGCTTTCCGCCTCGATGCTGTCCGCCTTGAGGCGGCTGCTCACCTTGCCATCGGTCATCGTGGCCAAAATGTTCCGTTGCTCGATGAGGATGTGCGAAAGCTGATACATTTCCGACTCCAGATCTGCAATAGTTATTTGAGATTAGTGCCAGGCGACTGGAATTATTTGTTACCAAGACTGCAAACCGGTTTTGAAATGAATCGGTTCGTTAAGAGTAAATCATAAACCAAACCTTAAACTGCACCGGTTGCAAACCCCAAAATGTATATTACCGGAGTTTGCATTCGACAGAAGATATTCTACTTCCTAATTGCAACTAAACAATTGATGTGGAAAGCCAAGTTCACGAACCGAACCTAAACTGATTGGGGACAATTTGAACCGAACCGCAGACTATTTCGAGTTTGACTGAATCACCTAACCAACTAAACAATTTCAGTATACATCTTAAGGACCCGGTTCTGGTGAATTTACTCTTAACCAAGTGGCGCATCTCTAATGTGGTACACTCACGCGATATCTCCTTGGCCGTTTGTATGAACTGCATATAGTTCTTCTTGCAGGTCTGCTTCAGTGTCGCTGACGTCTGTTCATTGTACGCCTCGATATCCTTTTTCCGTTGCTGTAAATCGCTGCCGCCCACACATTCCCGCGTCAGCTCCTTGGTGTCTAAATGGGTAAGTAGTCTTTACATCAGAATAATGCCAAAAATTGGTAATACTTACATTTGTCCACGCTAAAATTGAAATCGTCGAATTCCTTCATTGTCTGGCAAAAAACTTAAACGAAAACCTAAGTTCAGCGTCTATTGTTGTTGTGAGCAAAGCTGTGCATATGTTAACGCAGCGTAAGAATAACATAAAGGGGCGTAATGCGCAGTATGCTGTTCACACTGCAAACAAAGCATTGCAGCGTGCAAATTATAATGATCGTAGACTACATGTATATATGTACCTATAAAAGACGCATTATTTAAGCAGGCAAGCCATTAAATTAATATGCAAAAATTAAAACGAATCAAACTTGATCAACGTTAAAACTTGATCAACGTCTAAAATAATTTCAATGATTCCCTGCGTTTTTACTATTTACATTTTTATTTTTTAAAATAAAACCTTTTAATTATTTAGAAATAATGTTGTATTTATATAGTGCATTTTTGCTTGTTCAAAACGTAAAATAATTTACTGAAAACTTAAAAACTCAACTTATAACGTCGTAAATTATTTATTATATATAGCATGAACCCTGTGATAATATATTAATACAATATAATAGGTGAAATGCTATTTTTGCTTTGTTTTCGTTAACAATATACTATTACTATAAAGTTTACAATCAGAATATAATAATAACACAATTTTACTTAGCATAGATAAACTGTTAAGTGTGGGAGTTTTCTGTTAACTGCAGAGCTATTCTGTTGTAGAGCTATGTGGCAACGCCAGACCGTCGTTGTTTTGATGAGTAATTTTCAAGAATTGCTTTCCCAGTTCTAGTTCACAGGTCGTAATTAGTTATTAATTTGTTAAAATGGATTGGCTTTTTGGCAAGAAAATCTCACCGGATGAGATGCTGCGCAGGAATCAGCGCGCCCTGAACAAGGCGATGCGCGATTTGGACCGTGAGCGCATGAAAATGGATCAGCAGGAGAAGAAAATCATTGCGGACATCAAGAAAATGGCCAAGGAGGGCCAAATGGACGCGGTGAAGATCATGGCCAAGGATCTGGTGCGCACGCGTCGCTACTCCAAGAAGTTCATGCTCATGAAGGCGAACATACAAGCGGTATCGCTCAAAATACAAACGCTCAAATCTCAAAACACAATGGCCCAGGCGATGAAAGGTCTGTGCGAGGGGGGGTGATGTCACATTAGATGATTCATATTTAAATTGATGTGTTTTTGCAGGGGTCACCAAGGCCATGCAGAATATGAACCGACAATTGAATCTCCCGCAAATACAAAAGATACTCCAGGACTTTGAGAAGCAATCGGAGATGATGGACATGAAGGAGGAGATGATCAACGACGCCATCGACGATGCCATGGAGGACGAGGGCGATGAGGAGGAGACCGATGCCGTTGTCTCCCAGGTGCTTGACGAACTGGGCCTACAGCTGGGTGAACAACTGGGCGATCTGCCCACCGCCTCCGGCTCGCTGTCCGTTGCGGGCGGTGCGGGTGCACAAAAAACGGCTGCGGCTGTCGCTGCGGGCGGTGCCGGCGCTGGACCAGCTGCCAGTGGTGCTGGTGCCGGTGGAGGTGCAGGTGGAGCTGCTGCGAGCGGCGGCAGCGGTGGCTCCACGCCCATGTCGGATGCGGACGCCGATTTGCAGGCGCGCCTGGACAAGCTACGCAAGGATTAGTTAAGCAACACATTCACCTGCCGTTTTATATTCTTCGCTTCCCCACTCCCCTCTGTTGTTTTTTAAGTAACAAATGTTAGTTGACAGAAAAATGCGCAACTGTGTAAACTTTGATAACAAGCGTATATATATATATTTATTTAAGTAAAGGGAGGGTAAATACAATTAAGATACACACACACAAGAAACAGACATAGAATTGAAGCTAGAACATCAACTAATTAAGTGGGCAAATTGGATGTTCATTAGAAGCCATTTGCAACAAACACGCGCTCCACTTCCTCGAACACCTTATCGGCATCGGGACTGGCATCAATGGTCTTTACCTGGCCGGCATTCGCGAAGTGTTTGATAATGGGCAACGAGTCGTTGTTGTAGGTTTGGATGCGCTTCTTTAAGCTGTCCATGTTGTCGTCGGTGCGACCGGAGCCGCTCTGGCCGCGACCCAGGCACCGCAGCACGCACACATCCTCCGCACAGTCGAAAAAGAGCACAAACTGCATATCCGCCTTGCCGTCCATCTGGCGATTCCAGCCGTCCAAGTTGTCCTGGTTGCGTGGGAAGCCGTCAATGAGGAAACGCGACTTGCCCGAATGCTTCATTGCGTTCTCTAGCAACGAACACGTGACCTCAACGGGCACAATTTTACCGTTGCGTATGTAATCCTCGATTAGCTGGCCGTACTCGGAGCCCTCCCTTGAGCGCTCTTCACGCAATAAATCCCCAGCGGATAGATGGGAGAAACCGAATCGTTCAACGATCTTCGAGCATTGCGTGCCCTTGCCCGCACCGGGGCCACCGAGCACAAAGACAACCTTTGGCTTCTCGCCGGACATGTTGTGTGCGTGCGTGTGTGTGTGTGTGTTGTGTAAGCTGAGGTAATTGGTTTTGCCAATGTTGTTGTACAACTGGGAATGTTGGAATTGCTGTCGTAGCACTTCGCCTCCTTGGCCAAGGAACTCGAGTGCTCTTGGTAACCGCGTAAAAGCGCGCCACATTTACAACTGAGACGAATCGTGGCGTGTGTGTATGCAGCCGCGTTCCAGTGGAAACGGCAATTGCGACGTCACCATTGTTCTGTTCTTTTTTTTTTGTTACAAGCACGCCTTCCAACACTGGCCACCAAATGGGCGCGAAAAAGAGATTGGTATTAATAGTGTTTGAAATGGGGGTTTTTTATTATTTAAATAAGTTGTGCCTGGTTTTTCTGTATTAGATCGGCCACCAGTTGATAGGGTATAATATGCTGTGAGCCTGGCGTCAAATCCACCTCTTCATCGTCCACGCCCACTATAACGCCGGACACTAAGGTAAAAAAAAGAGATATGGTTTTAAGTCAATTATTAATATTAATGTTTCAATTGTCAAGTTTGGCCGGGATATCTAGAAAAACAAAAGTTTCTCATACAAAACATAGGAACTCGGCTGTGGATAGTGATCACGAATACAAACAAACTAAAAATACACACCTGCCACATTCGCCTTAAGGAACACATGGCTCATCAGGTTGGGCGCCACAATGCGTTGCTCGGCCTCGCCGCGCTGCTGGCTGGGCATATAGCGGGTGGCCACCTGGTTGAAGTACTCGTCCACATGCGTGGCGAACTCCTGTGCGTATTTGGCCTCCTCAGGCGACAGGCGCTTATCTGCCGCATCGCGTGCCGCATCCTGGCTGATGGTGTGCTGGGTGAAGGCCTCGATCTTTTGCAGGCGACAGCGCAAATAGCTGGCCATGATGTAACGTATGCGCTCCAGTTCCATCTGGTGCACCACGAAGCGAAAGTCGTTCTTATCCAGATCCTTCATTTGCTCCTCCATGTGAGCCACCTGCGACAACATCAGCTCCAGCATGTCCGTCTGGTGCTGCAGCAATTCCGGCGCACACATTTCGTTTGTCCAGGCGGTCTCCAGAATTTCCAGCACCTGCGTTGGCACGCAACAAGTTGCAATTGGATTTTTTGAATGCAACAAGTACTCACCTTTTGTGCGGTAATTGGTTCCGCATCCTCGTCTTCGTCGTCGTCTTCATAGGCATTGGCTACGGCAGCCTCAGTGCTTAAGTCGTGCTCATTTAAGGCCTGTTCCATATTTTCGCTGTCCGACATAATTGCCCGATTGCAATTTATGGCGCGTCGGTATGTAAACAAAAGGCACAGCTGTCAGGGAGAACGTTTTAATGCGAATGGCTAGAAAGCATTTGACATTGCACAACACTGGCTTTGCATGCGATGGCAGCAAGAGTTGTACATCGTAGTTCAATTAATCTCCAGTGTACGGTCAGTTCAACAATGAACAAATCAATGAATGCAATACAAATTAATATATATTATAGTGTTTAGTATTAACCAACTGTTGAATAACGCAAAGTTGCCATATCGGGCGGCAAGTTTAAGAAAGTTTAAAAGGAGGATTTACCAAGTTAAATAAAAACAAAAATATTGCAAACGTTCGTTCTTTTTGTATAAACTGATAATTAAGTATAGTATATCTATAAGTTAAACGTATTTAAACGACAACGGCTATAACCTTGTTTTTTTGTACTTTAAATAATTAATTAAAAGGATAAATATTCATATTAATTAATATTGAACATACAAAGGAGGGATTAACTTGGTGAGCTCCAAAACAAAACGGGAACTATAATCAGGGACTTTTGTCCGTTCGTTCAGTAAAGTGAATAGTTCAATTGAACATGCCCAGAACGAATTGATGCAACTCTAATGGCAACGACGACGACACAACAAATGGAATTCAAAAAGAATTTTCGCCTAATTATTGAACGAATCTTTAACAATTGGCAAAATCTACGTCTGGCCGTCGAGCATGGCATGGGCGGCCGCAATGGCCAACAGGTGAGGGCGTAACGCATTTCATTCCCGCGACCATTTCTAACCTAACAATGCGGCAGGTGGCCATACAAATCATGGACTACACATACGAGTACTGCGTGGGCAACGAGAACATAACGCAGGGCGAGCTGCAGGAGGTGATCGAAGAGCTGATGGACGAAGAGTTCAACACACTGTGCGACGATCACTCCATACCCGAAATCTGCCGAAATCTGTTGCGATATAAGCAAATGGCGCTAGCCGCTCAGTACGCCCAGATTGAGACGGAGCTGAGTAAACTGCCACAGGGCAAGGATTGGCTGCGACCGGATGTGAAGATCACATATACGCCCATCGAAGGCGACTCCTCGTCCGACGAGGACATGGAAGACGATGACGAGGATGCTGACGATGCAATGAATGCGAATGAGAGCGACGAGGAGGCGGGGCCATCGGGCAGCAGCCGTGTTACCCGATCTCAGACACGCAAACAGCAAGCAGAGCAGTTTGTGGAGCCGGAGGAGGGTTGGACGACAGTGCGTAGAAAGTAGAATTCTAGAGAGTCAACATTAAAAGCCCAATTTGTTAGTTGTAATATATGGCGTTTACTTCCTGCAAGTCTAGGAATCTAAGTTGCGGTATGGGCGAACGTGTTTTGGCCACGTGCTCCGTTTTACACAGATTACACTGGGTTGTCGCATACCGCTGGGGGGCTGCCTCCGTGCGTTGACACTGCACCAGCTGCGACCAGGACGTGAACTGGGCGCCCTTGGGCAGTGCCAGCTTGAGATCGACAACGGAGGCAATAGCATCAATATTTGGTGTCATCGACAGATTAATAGCCGGATAGATGATGACGGCAAAGAACGCACCAACCAGAATTAAAATCGGCACAAACACCGCGAAATACTTGTCCGGCAAATACGAATGGAGCCTCAGCTCGACGGGCAGAAAGGCCCACGCCACATAGACAAAGAAGAGCACCGTGAAGAGCATATAGAAGGCAAAGCCGTAGACCGCCCTATGCGGTGTCGGCGCCGGACTGTGCTCCGGCATTGCTGTTGTCCGGCTGGAACTGCTTGATGGTGTCCTGACAAAGCAGTAGGCACTCGAAAAACGATGTGATAGCTGTGCGCAGATTCTTCACTTGGTCGGCACTAAAGTGTACCACTAGCACATCTTCCTCCAGGCTCAGCGTTTTCTGCACAAAGTTTCTGCGTGGTTCCTGGTCAACACTTAGCACACGATAGGCGATTTTGGCGAGCTCCGGCGTATCGAAGGGAACTCTTATTGTGCTGTAATTTCAATGTGCTAATTATGAAAATCATTAAGTTATTTAGTACGTACGATTCGTTCGGTTTACTGACAACCTCTTGCTGTGGCATTATAAATTGTTTAATACACAAGAAAGCTGCTGCATGTGCACATGTCTGCCAGAAATGTGAATGGCAATATTAAGAAAACAAATATGAAAGGGGAGACGACTAGCCAATACCCTGCATACCATTGTGTACAAATACATAAATGTGGCATTCAAAATTAAGTTATTAGAAAAATTCTAAAAATTTAATTTAAGCAAACTAACTTTATTTTGAATGTTTATATGTGAACTCTTAAGCGGCATTTTGGACTATCCGTAATAATCTCAGCTCAGAGCATCTCATTTCGCACGTTACATACGTTTGAATACAATTAATATACCCTTGTTTCGCCATTTTCAATGAGTGCAGGGTATATGGAAACCATATCAGCTGTTCATTTAGCATGGACACAAACCTTAAGGCAACACTATTTCTCAACGAAGTATTTAAAATTTTTTCCAACTTGTATTTTTTTTTATTACAAAATGCTTCCAAAGCGTCCAATTCTTAATTCATCAATTAAAACCCCAGGCTTATTTACTTCTTGGACTTGACCACTCCCTTGGGTGCGGGTTTCTTGGATGCAGTTTTGACAGCGGATTTGCCGCCAGTCTTGCCAGCGGGCTTCTTGGTAGCCGCCGCTTTGGTGGGCTTCTTCTCCACCTTCTTGACGGGCTTGACGAGCGCCTCGCGCTGGCTCTTCAGCGCCTTGACAATCTTCTGCTCCTCGATGAGGAAGGCGCGAACAATGCGCTCGCGGAGGCAGCCATGGCACAAGACGCCGCCGTATGTGCGGGACACGGTCTTGTGGCGCTTGGACAGGCGTGGACGCTCGCTGGGGCGAGAGGGCGTGATGCCCTTAAGCTTCTCTTTGCACTGGCCGCAGCGTGGCACGGTCTTGTTCTTCTTCACGTACTGGTAGACAAGACGGCCGCCGGGAGTGCGCACACTGTAAACAAGCATCTGATTAAATTACAACAAAAACTATCTGCACTGAACACTTACATGCGCCTCCTGTTGGATCTGGTGTTGTACGACAAGCGTCTCCTCAAAGTCAAGCGCTGGACCATATTGTGGCTGCTTAAGTTGATGATTTCCGATTTAATTCAATTCGCATTCATTTAAAAATTAGCGCAGTTCGGATGTTCCAATGTAGAGCATAAAATAAGGGGGAAAAAACAATACAATTTACATAAGTTAATTTGAACATCATAGATTGAATATTTGTCAATAATCGTGTATTGAAATTGGCAAAAATTTATTATTCGTTTTACGGATGTTCTCGGATTATTTGACAAATTCACAAAACGCAAGCTCTACATACTTGTAGTAAAAAACCAAAAGAGGGAAAGAAGAAGCAAATCAACGTGAAGTTGGGTGCTTGTCGCACAAAAAAAGTGTTGCACAGTGGCAACAGATTCAGTGCAGTATTTTTTTGCATTCCTTAATAAGCTGGTAACACTTTTTGGTTACCTAAATTTAAATATATGGTTTAACATGCAAAAAGTGTCTTGTGTAAATATAAATGCAATTGTTTCTGTTTGCTTAAAGCCAGTCGGTCAATTGTAGTTCAGTTTGAATGATGTGTATGCAGTCTGGTGCATTGGTAATTTGTGTGTTTTCTGAGAATTTATTATTAAGTTACGTTGGCCACACCATTTAGCGCTATTACCGCTCGCGGTCCGATTTGGCCCACGCGTCTCCATTCCTCTCGCCGTATCCTGGACCAAAAACCGGCAACAACATCATAACAATGAGTTTCCTGAAGCCCAAAACACACATCGAGCAGGGTGACATTGTCATCCTCTATTTAAGCGTGAACTCCATGCACGCCATCGAAGCCGTGCCGACGATAGTAAACAAGAAGGGCGAAACCATAGCGCACATCTTCCAAACGCCCTACGGCTCACTTAAAGTGCAAAGTAAATTTGTTTAATTCAATGTTAACTAAATGTTGGTAATTAATTTTCGCGTATAAACCCGGCAGGTGTTATTGGTGTGGAGTATGGCAGTCGCGTGGAGCTGTCAAAGGGCTATGCGCACGTGTTGCAGCCGAATCCCGAATTGTGGACCCAAACGCTACCGCATCGCACACAGATTATATACACGCCGGATATTAGCATGATACTGCACCAACTGGAGGTGCGTCCCGGCGCAGTGGTTGTTGAATCCGGCACCGGCTCCGGTTCCTTGTCGCACTATTTTCTGCGCGCCCTGAAACCCACCGGCCGGCTGCACACCTTCGATTTTCATGAGGCGCGCGCGGATCAGGCGCGCGACGAGTTTCAGCGACACGGACTCGGCGACTTTGTAACGGTCTATCACAGAGATGTGTGCAATTTGGGCTTTACCAGCGAGCTGGACGGAGCGGCCGATGCGGTATTTTTGGACCTGCCCGCGCCGGATTTGGCAGTGCCACATGCATTCAAGGCGTTGAAGTTGTCGGGTAAGTGAAACGCGACTGCCCAGTCAGCGTTTGACAACAAGTTGTCAGCGCCCTTTGGCGCGGCAACCGAAACCGGCAGCAGCAACAGCAGCAATCAAGACCTGGTTCGCTTGGTCAGTCAGTTGTCTCTTTGTGTTGGCCATTTCATTGTGTTTGACATTGAATGCGGCCGCTTTTGGCAGTTGACGTGGCCAGGCAGCCCGTTGGGCAGCTTTGTCACTCATTAGTGGAACCAACTGCGCACAGCACCATTACAGCCGAGGTTGCCATAAGAATGTTGAGATCGTTGTGGTATATCGATATAAATGAAATATAGTTTACGATAAAATACGACAAGCGGATCAGGACTAGGGATATGTTTCGATGCGGCGATATCAATATTATATCGATACTGATATGCGAAATTTAATTAAAAAACGTTATGCTATTCAATTTGATATATGTGGAATGCATCGCTTTTTGTCAGAAAACATTCTCAAATTTCTCCCCATTTTATTTTCGAAGAATTTAACTAATAAATATCGATTTTATTTGAAACCAAATTTTAGTAATGTTAAAATATTGAATACGCTTGCAAATAAATGAAAAAGAAGAATGCTATATGTTTCCATACATTAGTCCGATATTTTGGCTATATCTTATATATGCATATGCATTATATTCTATGCCAGCTTTGCGTCCTGAACAATTGTAGAAGCTGTTGGGAATAAACCCAGGTAGTTATTAAAGCAAATTTCTGTAGTCTTGCGGGCTTATGTGAATTGTTTAGCAGGGCAGTTTGGAGTCCTCTATGCGATTCTCATGAATTTAAGTGATGGCTGCCAACTTTTGGCGTTTTCCGCAGTGTGTGTGTGTTATTTAAAAACTTTTGTAATATTTTATAGGTATAGGCTACCACCTGTCGTCAATCTCTCCCTTTCTCTACTCTGTACTCCCCCTCGCTCTCTGATTTAATCGCTCTCTCTCTCTTTCTTACTCTCATTCATTCTCTCTTTTACTCTCTGATTATCTCTATTTCTGTCTCCAGTCTTTTTTACCGTCTCTAAAATTAAATATATTTTCTAAATCATTTCAGGAGGTCGTTTCTGCTCCTTCTCGCCGTGCATTGAGCAGTCGCAGCGCTGCATTAATGAGCTGACCAAGCTGGGCTTCAACGAGATCTGCTCCATGGAGGTGCTGCAGCAGGAGAGTGTGATAAAAACGCGTTCAATTCCTGTCATTGATTTAGAGTTTCTCAAGGCGCCTAAAAGTTCCGAGGTCAGCTCAAATGAGGACACCAAAACAAAGGAACCCAAGGAGCTGAAAAAGTATTTAACCTCGAGTAGTCCTCAAGTGCTGCCCGGTCACACGGGCTTTCTCACCTTTGCCACGCTGCCGCCCAACATACCCAAAGTGTGAATTTATATTTCGTTTAATAAATTTGTAGGTTTTTTCTTTTTATTTGCCTGCTGCATTGTTATTCATAGTCAAAGGAGTAGTCCTCGAAGAGTTTGCGTTCCGTGCTTTTGACGCCGCCGCAGCGATAGCAACGCTGCTGCAGCTCCTGTTGCTGCTGCTTGTGGCTGGAGGATTTGCGTGGTGGTGCCCACGGCAGTCGCTGCTCCGGTATGGCCACCTGGGTACGCTCCGGATTGCCGCTGCACGTGGGACAGCGGCCCACGACCGTCGACTTGGGTAGCATGCCATAGAGCAAAGGACCCGGCGGCTGCATGCCGTAAATAGTGACGATCTGTGGCAAGCTGGAGTAGGGGCGTGCCGGAAACAGCTTCTCCCGGTGCAGAAAACTAGTCAGGAATTGTGCTCAAATGAGTTTACAACGAGTTTTTGCTTATTGTTATTTTTAGCCATACTTGGGTCGCGGCTCCAGCCACAGGTTGTTCATGCGCTTGCTGCTCATGATGTCGCCCAGTTTCTGGAGCAGACGCAGGTTTTCACGTTCGATTTGCTGCTGGCGTTCCCGTTCGTTCTGCTGCTTCTTCCACTTGCGCTGGACATGATCGTGCTGGCGCGGCGACCTGGTATCAATCGCCGGACGTGCGGACATCACTTTCTCGCGATGCTGTGCATACCGCAGCTGCTCCCATGGCTGCTGCAGCAATTTGTCGCGTCTCGAGATCATTGTCTGCAATCGAAATGGAACTGCTGGGCCTCCTTATTTTTTGTTTTTTTTTTTGTTTGGCGTGTTTACGGGCACAAACAAACATTTTGGTGCGTCCATAACAACCTTGCCAGGACAACGCGCGCACTCCACAAATATTGCACAATCATGGTCGCAGATTAAGTTCAGCGGCGGCGGCGGCGGCTTTGCTCAGCTGTCCCTGCCTGTCTATCCAAACAGTGACATCCTCAGACTTGACTTGCAAATTTGCGGTGCAAGCGTCACTGTTACATAATTCTCAATGCTTGAGGTTCTCTTTGGTTGTTTGGTTCTCTGCTGTTGCTTGTTAGTCAGCCGGCGGCCCGGTTACCAATTCCCGATTCCCCATTTCCCGGCTCTTCTGTAGTAGCCGCTTCACATGGTGTGGCGGCAAAATGTTCTTTCTTCTTTCCGTTTCTTCAACTGTTGCTGCTGCTGCTGATTCTTGCTGCCTGCTGCTCATATGTCAACTGGCAACTCAGTTGCTGCCGTTCTAAACTCTTGTTTAGTATTTGATTGATACTAAGTGCTGCCTAGCTCATATTTAAGTACTTGAGGCTCATACCAACTTTTCACACATTTCTTATTAAACTCAATATTTTTTTTGAAGAATAATACCGTTAATATACATTTACTAAATTACATTTAAGAACATTTACAATATTTTGCTCTCAAATTGTATCATTTGTGATCAGTCCACATACTCGAAAAAAGTACGTATGTATATATACGATCTATATTTTTCTGCATTCAAGTCATATGTACATATATATTTTTTATCATATGATTTGCTGAATGCACTTCTTAGACAATTCAAGCTATTATAAAATTTTTTAATCAAACGTAAAATGACTGAAAAATGCAATTCATAAACGTACCGAAATATTGGGTAGTAATAGAAGATTGTCGATATAATCTCTATAATCTCTATGAAAGCTATTTTAATTTATTTTTTTCAAATTTTTTTTATTATTTTCCTTTTTTTGGTTTGTATTTTAATATAGAATGACGTATTTTATTTAAAAATATAAGTTAAGTATTTAAAATGTTATTTGTTTGCATTTTCTTTGGCTCAGACTTAAACGAAAACTATACACCTAGAATTCAAACATAATATTCACTTCTTATTAGTTGTTGCCAAACCAAATTATTAAGATTTCTTGGTAAAATGATCAGCCATTTAATGTGCACTTTTATTTGTAAGTAAAGTAATTGCGGGTATATGTCTATTCTGTATAATATATTCCTGTCAAAAAAATCCCAGCAATTGTTCTGCATTGAGTTTATTAGCCCCCCGTTGGGGCGTCTTACAAATGCGTCTATTGTTTTTGCCCCTTGTCCGTGTTGCAACCACATTGCGTGTTGTTGCTGTTGTTGCTATTGCCAACAAGTTGCTGGCTAACTGGGCAACAGTTGTTGCTGCCTTTGGGCGTGAGTTTGCACTATTATCAAATTAAAAGCAATGCCGCTTATTGGTCAGTTAATTGGAAGATCTGTAATTTGATACTGGTAACGTGTTGCTTATCACAGCTCTCGTTGTTGTGCCTCATCGTTGTATTTGTATTTGTACAATTATCTTGTTAGCTGATCGACAACTGTAACGGATTGCCGTTCAGCTATGCCCATAACCCCTAACCCATAACCATGGCCACCACAACAACAACAACTACTAATCTTCGTCTTCCCTCACTGCCTCCCTTGGCATTTCTGTATTTCCATTGCTGTCGGGCAGCGTTTGACTCGTCACTACTAAACACCTGCTTATTTGCGCATAAATTTCCGATAGAAATGCTCATATTTATTGAAAATGCTTGTATTTATAAAATGGCATATAATTGCGTTGTTGTTGTTGTTGTGTGTGTGTGTGCGAGTATGTGTGTTAGGGGGGTGCAGCGCTGCCCGCCAGCAATGTGGCCAGTTTCTCACCTTTAGAAGCCGACCAGCAGTCGCAGATGGCGAGCTAAACAGAAACAAAAAAAAAATCACAAAAAATATTATGCCAGAGGTTGGCTCTGCTCTCTTGGTTTGATCATGATGAAACCTTGAATGTACTTACAAATCTACTAAACAGAAACTAAAAGGATGAGTTAAATGTGGATAACTTCCTAATAACGTATTAGAATATAAAGGAAGTCAAATAATTCCACCTGTTGAATTAGGTTGTTTTACAGCATACTTGCAAATTTCCTTGAACATTATTTTTATTGAATCTTATAAGCGAATATAAATTAAAATAAAATAAAAATAAAATTAAATTAAAATACTAAATTTAACTATTAACGCAGAAACATTCCTGAACCCGCGCCAAAATTACAAAATATATTTAAAAGGTACTGCACGGTTTTTAACCACATTTGATGAATACATTTTTAGACTTTTGTAAAATGTTAAGTACAATTTCCTAATTGTTCACTTCTAACATATTTTAGTTTTGTCTTCAAGCCAATAAAGACTTTACAATATGTAGGATTTGAAATGCTTATAAATCACTTTTGAACCTTTTTTATCTTGATATCTGGCGTATTAATCCCGAAAGAAAAAAACCAATAAAAACTCTAAAGAAATTTAATTCTATTTTATATACAAAGGTAATAATACAAGTAGCGAAAATACTATCTAAATTATGACTCTTAAACATTTTTGAAAGGCTTACAAGCCCTGTACTACATAGGGAAACCTTCCAAATACCTAAATCCGTTTCAAATTGCTGCGATTTTTCAACATCTTATACTTAAACATTAATAATACTTCCTATATAAACTATACCATGTATATTTGGGAGTAAGACAAACTGATCAAGCAATTGGTATTGGCCAATGTTTGCAGTGTGCGCCTGCCAAGTTTTGGGTTAGTACTCGCATATCATATACAAAGTGCATACAATAACAGGCCTGTCCATTTATTACAATATGCGCCGGCAACGCCAGGCAACAGTCGAAAACTGCGATTTGCTGTCAGCTAATAATAATAATTTCGATATTGAAAATACGTTTTCTTAGTTAGGTACGACACTAAACGATTTCGCCCATTCGGAGCGTTGTTGTTCGTCGTCAGTGCTAAAAGTCAGGCAAGCACTGCAAGCAATAGCAACAGCAACACTTGCAACAGGCAACGTGCAACGGGCAATACCAACAGGCAACAACAGGCAACAACTGGCAACGTGCAACGGGCAACGGGCACAAAGTTGACCGTTGGTGGGGGCGGTGCTATTTGCTGCTGCTGCTTCTTCTTCAAGCGTTTTGCAGACAGGTGGTGTGTGGTGTCGATGTTGCTGGGTCGCGCTCGCTTGGTGTTCAATATGAGCCACAATTGAGGCATTTAATCGAGCATCTCTTAACACGCCTTGGAATGTTGACTTATTATTGGCCATGCCAGGCCAGTTGCTGCAGCAAGTTGCCGTTGCGACTGTTGCCAATGTGTTGCTGGCAACAGTTGCCAGTCGCTCGCTCTCTCTCCGGTTACGGGCATGGGGCATTGGTGTGGGGCACATTGCGGCTGTGTCTGCGTCGGTGTCAGAAGTCTGTAGTTACCTCACAGTAAAAGCGTTTATCATCATTAGACTCAATCTAAAGACGTTTTGGCTGGGGTTATCATGTTGATTATGTTGTGTGAAAACAAATTACATTTTGCGCTCAGGCTTTAACACCATTTGTATGCGCCAATGTTGTCGTTGTTGCTGTCAGTATGTTGCTGCTGCTGATGCTGCTGATGCTGCTGCTGGCTAATTGTGAAGATGCTCGAAAGATTCAATTGTTCCATTGACAAACCAATTGGTAGCTCAATTTTGTGAAAGGCTTTTACCCGCTCTGTGGGCCGTGAGAAAATTGCAAATCAAAAATATTTCTGCTATTGGAAATAATTGCTTGCAAAAATTGTGCTGGCAGCAACAACAACAACAACAACAATAATATGAAAAAGAACTTGGTAATAATTTAGCTTTTCAAGCTTGTCTGAGACACAGCTGTGTTATATATTGTTGTTGTTATTGTTGTTGCTGCTGCTGCAGCTGCAGGCTTGCAACTTGCAACAGCAGCAACAACAGCAAAGTTAAAGCTTGGCCCTGACCGTCTGATAACACTATACAACAAATCAAGCAGCTTTAATAAATAAGCTAAATATAATTATAAATATCGCATAAAGGCTGTAAAATAGATACCGATAACACAATTTTATTCTCAATTTAATTTAAGTCGTTTTATGTTTTTTTTAAGTAACATATATATGTATGAATATATATATCTGGGTACATTTTTAAAATATTAAACTATTTAAAATATTTAAAAACTTTATTTAAAATTTTTCCACTTGGCTGCACAGTGTATTTTATTGTCGTGGCTTGGAAAACTAAAAGCGAACTTGATTTCGCCCAGCCAATAAACATTTTTATGCACTTTTAAATTGTAATGTTTGTTGTTGCTGTTACGATAACGTTTTTAGATTTGTGCCACACACAGACACACACACGCATACACACATAGGCCGTTAACTGCTTATCGAGGGTCAATGTCACACCTTGACGCCTTCGCCAACATATTTTAACTGACTTTTTGTCACAATTTATTACATTTGGCTATATCTTGGATGTGTGTGTGTGTGTGTGTGTGTGTTCGCGCGGTGTGTTTTGCTGTATTTTGGCTCTGGCCGTTTGCCGTTTTATCTTGTCAACGCAATCGTCTATTAGTTTTTCTTTTTTAATTAATTAACAATGTTCGCATGGGTGTCAATGGCGTTGCATAGTTGGTTAGCCCAGGTTTACTTATTTATTTATTTGTTTTATTTTATTTCTATTTCTATTTGGTTAACGGCTATTGTTTAAGCCAACGTTGCTTGTGTTGAGCGAACAAAAAATATACATGACTTTTAAATGCGGCCAAAATGGCTGCGCCTTGTAATGAAAATAAATGTGGGCAAAAGGAAAGCGAAAGACAAATGAAAAGTGCTTGCATTAAGCAGTTATTTTGTCTTACCTCTTAATATGCAGCAATTGTTGCCTACAGGTGTAGGTAACAAGCTAGGATTTATATATATAATAAGAAATGAAATATAATTATAAATATAAGAATATAAAAAACTATACGAATTCTGCTTTTATTTATCAGAGAGACAGACACCATAGACCCAGGATTTAGAAGTGCATGTGATTCTGAATAATAATAATAAACAAAATACATAAATATTTCTGATCTTTGTATAATGCACCAAAATCTATAAATCAAATTATATATTTCAGTTAAAAAAAGGGAAAACGAAGACGGGATTCTAGGAGCCAACAAACCATTGGGAAAATAATAAAATGAGCGTCTTGCTCGATATAACAAGAAGCTAATCACGTTTCAGTATGTTTTGGAAATTTTGGTCAGCGATCTTAAACTATTTTGTTGGTGAAGAATTTTGATCCCTTATATTTTGACATTAAGTATCCAATTAATTAACAGGCTCACATTTTATTTGCATATGATAAACATAGCTTAAAGCAATGTATATGATAAACATTGCATATGATAAACATAGCTTAAAGCAATGTAGAAACCTGCTTATCCAAGTTTCAGATAAACATATCAACATAATGCGAAGTTTTTGCAGCAAATTCAAGAGTCGCATTCCAAAAATGCTTACAAGTTGCCAACTAGTTGCAAGTTCGCTGCGGAAACTATGCAATGCCAATCAATAAACTTTGGGGCAAGACGCCGCCAACATGAGAACTAATTGAGCCATTTTGAGCTGTATGATAATCGTTTGTGAGTACCCATAGTACCCGGCACGGGTACTCAAACTGGCCAATGCCCACACCCATTTGGCAACGCCTTCACACAGCGAAAAGACGTTCACTGACTGTGTCAACTCGAATGTGCAATAAAATTAAAGTTTTGTTTATGAATGGAATTACACGGCGACCTGCAGACCAACTACAAACGGCAAACGGCAAACAGCAAAGACAACGACAACGAGAACGACAACGTCGACGTCGACATTTAGCAAGAGGAAAACGCAGCTGGAGCTGGGCAACAAGAGAGAGACCCGGCTCAGATTCACAGACACTTCATCTAAATGTCAGGCCATATCTAGCGACACTCGCACAACGTTCCAGTCGCTGTTAGCCCTCAATTTCAACACTCGCATTCGCACTCGCCCCAGCAGCAGCAGCCGCAGCAGCGTCCACTCGTCGTCGGCGGCTGCTTTGGCGGCTGCTTTGGCCAAATCAATTGAGCCGCCTGCAAACGAGCCAAAACAAATGACTCGAGCGTTGTGGCCGGGGCGAGTTGGTCCGCGAGGAGCGCTCAAGATCATTAGTATAATTTAAGTAAATTAAACGCAGCGATTAGGCCAGGATGCAAACGGCACCATTGCAACGTCTTTCGCAGCCACATTCAGATACCTCCCCTTTCCATTGGACTCGTCGGCAAAAACGGCTTGTGTTTATTTAAATTTATTGTAACATTGGCAACGTGGACGCCGCACGGACGGCGATTTCAATTTGTTAAACAAGCGAGCAAACAAGCTGTTAAAATATAATGATTGGCACCAAAAAGTTTCTGCGAGCGGATGCAACACACGTATCTAGGTTAAACTGGCCGCATATGCATATCGCTCCCAGCTTGGCCATTGGTAAATTTATGTGGCGTTTGCTCATTGTCCAAAATGCTTATGCTACATGCTTATGATTGGTAATGCGCCGATGCATAAACCATTTGGCATTGAAAACTGAAAACTTTGCGCACTCAAACGACAGTGGATGCGGATACATTGTTCGCCAGAAGTTTTTACAAGCCAAGCGCGCCAGTTTCCCACACAGACAATGGGGACTCCAAAAAAAAACCAAAAAAAAACAATAACAAAAACTGTGGCGGCGACAACCACAGCCAACAACAACTAGCAACTGCCAACGACTGCCGTCTCCGATCTCTAGCTTCAGCTGAAACTCCACCAGAGCCTGAGCACAAAGGCAGCCCAGACAGAATTACAAGCGCATTGGAACAATGAATGCAGTCAGCACCATTCGAACAGTGGTGAAAGTGCAAAAACTAGCTAAATGAATATTCCTTAATGGAAAGCGAGTTTTAGAAATAGCAGCTTTCAATTGTTATCAAGTAAACTTGAATCAATTAAATGGAAAATGTCTTACTTATCATAAATATAAATAAATTTATGATTTAACAAGAAAAGAACCAATTTTTAGTTCTTGCTAAGAACCTGGGGAATTCACATAAATACAATTTAATTATATAAAACAATTCAATAATAATTTCTTTGGAAAAGACAGCTAAGCACAAACACATTTTGACATTTTCGAAGATTCCAAATTTCCTTCAAAAATCATAAAATATATATATTTCATAAAATATGACATATTCTTGTTTATAAATGAAATTAATAAAATAAACCATTCTTCAAATTATAATTTCTAATGTTAATAATATTTTTTACAATCAAATTTGTATCAATAAATCCTTTAAAAAGAATTTTGTTATATTTTTTTTTAAATTGTATAAAATTTAATTTTTATCAATACTTTACTTATGTTTCTATGCAGTCAGCTATCCGATTTGCGTCACTGTGCGATGTTCGAGTCTTTGGCAATTGACAAAAGCCAACGTAAACCAGCAAGAAAACAAATAAACAGTCAGCACAGAGCACTGAATGCGCAGACAAAACAGCAATTCATATTTGCTCTGATTTATATGGCGTCTAGAAGTTTTCCATTTTTATTATCATTATTATGATTATGATATTTTTTTCCCAGGCACAAAAGCGGCAGCAGCAGAGCGGCGCAGCAGCACCAGCATCAGCTGCGGCGCAAACGGTTGTAATCAATCAGCGGGCAATGCGCCAGAGATCTGCTTCAGCCCGTTTCGTCTTGTTGTTCTGCAAAATTAATGTGCTTTAATTTGCAAGTTTGTGTCCTAAGTCTTTCGTTTGCTGCCACACACAAAGCGCGGGGCGTTTTGTGTTTAGTGGTTGTTGCTGTTGTTATTCCACAGAAATGTCATTAAAGCAACACACACACACACGCACACAGCTGAGGGTGTGCGAGCTGTGTTCTGTGATCTTGGTAATGTCAATTGCTGCATCGCCAGAGAGATCTGCATTGCTTGATATTCTAATTGCTGAAATTGTTTGTCGCAGACAAGTGTGTGCGATTATATGCGCCATGCCCAATGAATAATCATTGAAATCCGTTCGTTGTTGTTGTTGGGGGTTTTTTTCTTTTTTTTTTGTTTGCTGTTGACAAGAGCAAACACCCGCATGGAGCCAGAGTCAACAGCCTAGCCTGGTGGTGGTCCTCATTGTGTCGCACTGATCCAAATCGCAGCGACAAAGCAAAGCATCAAATTTTTGCAACGCTCGTTTTCAGTTGTTGTTACTTTTGTTGTTGTTGCTGTTGTTGTTGCTGTTGTCGCTGCTCTTGCTTTTCCATCAGATATGAAAGCTGGAGCGTCGTCGTCTTCGCCGCCGCCGTCGTTGGCGTCGCTCGTCTGCTCCTCGCCCAACGCAGTTTTCGGCTTGATTTTCTTAATTAAATTTTTGCTACGCCGCTGCCAAGGCTATATTCCCCAACCACAGAGCCAAGCTGCTGCTCCTTTTGGCCTGCTTGTTTAACCCGATTGCTTGTCGATGATGCTGCTGCCGATGATACTGCTCCTGCTGCTGCGGCTGCGGCTGCTGATGATGATGATGATGTGTGCTTTATAAGTCTGCTGCAGCGCTCCGACGCAGTCGCAGATTTGACGTTGTCGATAGGGTTTCGGTGCTTGTTGCTCTTGTTGTTGTTGTTAACACACTCCCACATTTTCTTATTTTATTTTCCTTTTATTTTTTTAAGGAGTAGCAGGCAAGTAGTTGTAGTGCTGAGATCTACTTAAAGCAAGTATTTCATTATTTTTTAAATGTATTTAAATTTTTACACATTAATATATATTAATTTATTTCCACAAATTAAAGAAAAATGCTTGTAAATAATATTCTTATTTTTAGCTCATATTTCCAGAGATTTTTGATTGCACTTGCAAACATAGTTAAAACTTCACTGGCCTCACGTTGCCAACTTCCTTAACTTCTTAACATTGTTATCATCTAGCAATTACCGCACTTGCCACATAATAGTCGCTGCCAGCTTAGGTTGTAACTTATGAGCCTTCCCCCAAAAAGAGCTTCTCTCATTAACCCATCACCCATCTTGTCGCCCAAAACTTGACCCGCACTCAACTCGACCCGACAGCTTGACCCAAGTCGCTTATTTTGTGCAACGAATACAAAAAACACCAACAGCAACAGCAACAATATGAAAATGTGCCTGCCAACATCATTTACATCATCATTCACAATAAAATAAAAGTGCACACGCCCACTTAAAGGGCCTCATAAATTGTGTCGAATAATCAGTTTCAACATAATTTATTGTAATTTACGAGTGTCGGCAATGTGGCAGAAGCAGCCGCGTGGTGTAGAGTAGAGTAGAGTAGAGCGGAGCCGCCAGATCTCCAGTAACCTAACGAAGCCGCTAGATTCCAGCCTGAACCTGAATCCGTATCCGAATTCACATTGCGCCCACAAGTTCGCCACGAGAGCAGCTTAAAGTTATTTTTTCGCTTTTTTTATTTTTTATAGAGCGTTTCGCAGCTAAATGCTACAAATGAAAATCCTAAACGGCACATTGAAAGCATCTTGATAAGAACATTGAAGGCAGCAATGAAGTTAAGCTGAAGCCTAGACTTCGGAGTTGGCGTGCGAACACCTCGGAAACACAATATTTCAATGGCTAATAATATTTTTAGCGCAGCTTTCAATATGAAAAAAAGAAGAAGAAAAAAAAACAAAACAAAACAAAACCCTGATAGAGATTTCTTAAGCATATTCCCCCCAGTTAGTTGGAGCTATTGTAATTGAAACTATTGTTTCCTTTTTTTGTGATCAGCTCGAGCTCTCTGCAATTGCTGCCAAACAGCATTTATATCAATCACTCAATAAAAATACAACGATCAATCAATTTCAACAATCAGCGCAATATCAATGCGAGAGATAGAGTAAGAGAGAAATCCGAGATGCTGAGTTCGATTTGAGCGAGTTGGCATTGTGGTCTCGGGCGATCTTGGTAGTGGCTATTGTACCGGTACCGGAATCATCCCAATCAGAAGAATTGAAATGTCACTGTAATAAACTTCAAGAGTCAGCGCGATAAAGCGTCGTTCATTTCCACTTGACGTACTGACAGCACACTGTCTTGGCCTATTATCGCCACTTGCAATCATTCAAAGCATCATCCAAGCGACAGTATCCTTATTAAATACTCTCTCTCTATCTCTGTCTAACGCTCACCTTGGCCACCCTTGTCTTGGCTGATCATTGGGCAAAGATATGGCTCGAAGCTCGTTATAATATTGGGTAACCATGCAAAAAAGAGGCGGCTCAGATAAAAGTTTCAAGAGTTGCAATTGAAAAATTTCAGTTTAAGCGAATGCAAATAATCAGTTTCAGTGCCAATGAGAATCGCATAGAAAGGTAGCAACACTCAGTCTTTTAGCGTTAGCTGTTTGTACAAATTATTTTCTTTTTGGCTATACTTTATTTTATTTTTATTTATTTTCTATTCTATTCCTTTTATATAAGAGTGAGAGAAAGGCTTTATATTAACATACAAAGAACAAGGCTGTTTGAATAAATAGAATAAAAACTGTTTTGAGCTTAAAATATTTGTTAGAGTATATTTCAAAGGTATTTGGAGTAATTTACAGTTTATATGTATATAGTGATTTTTGAATAAAGTTTTATTTTTATTCCTTGAACTAAGAACTTACAAATTTAGAAAGGCAAGCAACACACATAGAAAAGTGTTCCCAATATAGGGACAATATCAACTTAACAGACTAACACATATTTTTAGCAGTCAAAACTTGCCCAACTTTGTTTGTTGATTACAGCACTAAAATTGGGGCGTTTTGCACATTGGTTAAACAAATATTTGTTTACAATAATGGAAATACAGAGTGCAGTTTGTGGCCGCAATTACTCAGGTTGATAGGCGTGTGCAGCAGTGTGTGTAGAGACCAGGTTTTTTTTTGTGGAGTTCAAAGTGCTTAGTCTGAGCACTGATTGCCCAACTGATTCAGCAGACGGTCGAATCTTGAACGACTTGTTGGCCAGGCCGTTGCGCATCTTCCCAACGTAATTTAAACTAAATCGGTGCGCTCGCTAAACTGCGTAGAGCAATGGAGCAACAGTTGCACCATTGCCCCCAACAAATATACATACACAAACACAGACGCACACACACGCAGAATGAACTGGGCGCTTGTTGCTGCATCTCGAGTGCGCCTTGGCTCTGTCTTTGGTCGCTGTGTCTACTCGTAATAATCAATTATTTCTGTGTAATTTATGGTAATGTTCAGTCATGATGGATTGACTGCTCTAATGTCGCTCTAAATCTTTGTAGCTTGCTGGGCCACGCTGCTTGTACCGGCATCGCACATGGCCACAGTTCAAAACAGAGCAGGCTCAGGCTCAGGCTGAGGCCAGAGCTAAAACTGAGACTCAGGCAGGTGCAATTGCTCAGCCGTAGCTCTCCCACTAAAAGCGAGCCAGGTCTGCCAACCAGCCAGACAGCTACGTTTAACGATGGAGCAGCAAAACAATGTTTTCCGAAAATATTCATAAAAATAATTTTAAAATCTAAATATAATTTTAATAAATATTGGCTGCATAAATATGCATACATATTTTGTTAAAAGTTTAGACTATTGCAATAATTTTTATACAAATATGTTAAAGTAGAATATTATTAAAATATTATTTGAATAATTTATTTCAAGCGGTCTTTTTTATTTCATGCTTGAAAGTGCAAAGATATATAAATGACATTAAAATTATATTTTATTACTTCTTACTGTTCTTAAAACTTTTTAATTAAAAAAATGTTTTTTAAAATTTAAAGTTGTAACTTTTAATTTTTATAACAATTTACGATATAATTATTTTTATGGTGAACTTTATACATTTAATATTTTTTGTATCATAAAGAACTTCAAATATTACAACATGATAACATTGATATCAAAATATGCCAACCGATACCACTGTGCGCCTGCTTCTTTACTTCCGTCACTGTGCGATGCGAATCGTCGCGCCTCCGCTCCGCCTCCGTTGTCATCCTCGTTGCAGTTCAGTTGGGATCGGTCGGCGGTAATATGTAGCATATGTTTTCGTAAGTTTTTCTTGTATTTTGTTTAATGGCAGCTTAGATTACACGAGCTGAGCGAGTGGGGCGAGTGGAAGGGACGCCTGTCTCTTGGGCACACATTTTCGCATGTTTGCGGTGGCTTCCAATGGGGTTGCCTGGTTGGATCTTGCGGTTTTTGGTCTCAAGTCGACTGCCGCCGTCCGCTGCTTGCGCCATGTAACTGATGTTTAAAATTGCTGTGTGATTTTCGTGGCGAAATTAATGTTAAATAAGCTTTTAGTTTATGTCCCGCCACAGCGTTGATCAATTTCTCAGTCACCCGGTCTGGCCCATCTTCCAGCCGCGCTCTGCATTCTAATCGCAATCGCCTGCCAGCACCGTTGCTTGCACCTTAGCTATGCAATTGCACCCTGCCCCTGTCCCTGGCCCAGTCACTGTGCAGCATCCGCGTGTGATGATGTTGCAGGTTTTTGTTTTTTGGTTTTTGTTGCGCGTTGTCTTGTTTATGTGTAAATTATGCTTGTACACATTTTATTTACAATTGTGTATAAATTATAGACGAATTATTATGTTTTTGTTTTTCGTATTCCCGTTCAGCTCCCCTGTGCAGCTTACATATTAATATAGCGCCAATGCCAACTCTGACTTGGCCTTTTCCCTGCGCTCTGTGGTCCATTTCAAATTCAAGTGTCTGAACTTTTCTGAATACTGACTGGTTACAGTGTGCTTTGCAAATAACTGGGAGTATTGTTTAGATAAGCAACTAAATTTAAGCTTTAGAGCAGATAATTTGAGTAAATGGCAAATTGAATTGAATTTTCTTTTAAAACATTTAGAAATTTAAAAATAATCAAAAAGAAGATTAAGTTAAAAATGCTGTTGAACTTTATAAACTCAAAACTCTTGACTGTTAAAAAAATATATACGTATATGAGTACAAAATAAAAATAATATACATATGTAAATTTTTTCAGGCATACATATATAATTATTATTTAATAACGACTGTTGAAAACAAATGTGTATCAGTAAAAAATTATATAAATTAAAAATACATTTTTTATTGTGCACTTGCTAATTGATCAAATAAAAATGCTTTATTAACAAAAATATTTTTGTTACAATTAATTTAAGCATTTTCAAAAAATATTTTTGTTTGTAATTAATTGGTATTATAACTTATTTATTTATAGTATAAGTGGAAAATAATAATAATATTGAAGAAATTTACAAATATTTGTAACATAACATGTTGCGAATTTAAGAGTTTTTCTATACTCTCTAACATTAACGATACTAAAGCCCAATTTTACATCTTAGCCAAATATTAAAGTTCCTTACACAGTTTTGATAGGGTACAACTGAGTGTTGGTTTCGGTTAGGCACCAACGTTGATTTTATTTAAGTTAGTTGTTGCATTTGGCTTTTGGTGAGGGCGGAGCGGAATATATTGCTCATAGAGAATCTTTATAGCCTTGGAATATGAGCGCATTAGTTCCGAGGCAAGTCCAATGCTGCCGCTTAGTTCGGGCCCATTGCAAACTAAAAGCAATTGCTGTGAACTGCATAAAAAGGATTTGGCATGCAGTGGCAAAGCGAGCATAGAGATTTGGCATGGCTTGAGGGGGGAAGTGGAAGCTGGTTGCTTAGTAGGAAGTGCAGGGTAACAGCAACAGCAACAGCAGCAACTGTTGTCGCTGGCAGGGCCTGGGAAACATCCTGTGCTGGATTTTTGGCTTGTTTTTGTTTGCTTTGGTGTTATGCAAATGCCAGGGAACAGGAACATCACCACCACCCTGTGTGCAGCACAATGGCTACCGTGCGCGTGCAATGACAACAACAAGAACAACAACAATAACAGAGGTATCAGCAGCAGCAGCAAAAGCAACAACAGACAACACGTACAAAACAGCAGCTGTTTAACATTTATTTGCCTATTTATTAATTTCATGTAACATTTTTTCCTAGGAAATGGCCACAATGCAACGAAATCAAAGCCAAGGAACAAGCGCAACGCATTCTCTTGACGCCAGGCAGTCGCAGTTGCAGTCGCAGTCGCCATTGCCATCGGTCAGACCCTGGCCAAAATGTCCAGCCGCGCCAACTGTTGCTGCTGCTGCTGCTGCACAAACAATACGGCACAGGGGCAACAGCAGCAGCAGCAGCAGCACAAGCCTTAGGCCTTGATGCCTTTGCCATACTTCTCCCACTATTTGACTGCGCTGGCCTGCCATCGTCTGTGGGGGGCGCCGGCAGATGTGTTGTTTGTGTGGTGTTTGGTTTGGGGGGGGGGGTGTTTTTTTGGGGGGGGGGGGGGGGGGGGGGGGGGGGGGGCAACGGGCGGCATGTCTGGGGAGTCTGGGCTGAAGCAGCTCAAAAATTACATGTTGTTCCTGTTGAAATGTTTTGTGTTTTGTGTGTGCAGCATTTCCATTGTCGTCGACGTTTATTTCTAAAAAAATATCTTCTTTTTTTTGATTTTTAATACCCTTGCATTGGCATTAAAACTTTGTCATTCAGTTTTTAAAGTGCATTATAAAGGAACTACCTTGTAAATGATAAAATATGTGATATGAGCTTACAATAGGTGGCAACTAGTTTTCATGCGAAATAATACAACAATTTTTTAAAAACTCTAAATAAAAAATAAATACAATTTTATTTAAAGAGAATTATAAAAGGGATTTTTGTTTTATTTTGAAATAAATGTTAAATAATGCAATTTATTTCGAACAATATAAATACATTTATAAAAATAGGAGTGACACTTAGTCGATATTTTATATACTTAATTCTTGGATTAACTAAAAGATAAAAGAAAATAAAACTTTTGATATACTATTAATTTTAGATATTTACAAGCATTCCACATATTTCTCCAGATTATATAATAAATTTTCCAATAATTTTACATATTGATGCTGTCGACGATATTTCTAGGGTATGTTTGCTTCGTTTCAGCGCAAAAGCCTTTGGTTTTATTGTTTTTCCTTGGCTCTGGCTAATAACACACACATTGAGCTCTGAGGCAAATATGTAACAATCCTCCGTGCTCCTTGCGGTCAAAGGAGTCGTCGTTGTCGCTTACATAAGGCCTGGGCTAGGACAAAGGAAATGCAAAAATGCCAAAAATCGCACAACTCAAAACAGACCAAATGCGAATGTGAATGCGAGTAGTCTGAGTACGAATACGAGTACTCGTACTCGCAAAACGATTCTGGCACCCATGAGCAGGAGCATCAACAGCATCTTAGTTTGCAGTTGCAGTTGCAGGCAGCATCAGTTGGCTGCCACAGCCTGGGCGGGTGGTGGCTCGTCGCTGATCGTGGCACATTTGCATACAATGAGGCCAGAACTGAGACCCAAGCCAACATACACACACACATACTAACACACACACGCACACACACACTCGATGGCGCAGCATGTTATCTCTGGCTGTGACCTACACCAATATTTCTGAGAATGCTGCTGTGGCCCGTCGTCGCCTGTAAGTGTGTCGTCGTCGTCGTCGTCCAGTCCAAGTCCATAGCCAGTCAGTATCTCAGACGGCCGACGACGACGACGAGGAGTCATTCAATCGCGCCAGCTGCGGCGTCTGCGCCGTTCCATTTCGTTTGGGCTTTTTATTTGGTTTCGCTTGCGTTTTGTTTTGTTTTGTTTGCTTTGCTTGGCCATTCTACTTACAATATTTGTGGGATATCACCACAGATCTCTGCAACTGCATCCGCAGCAGCCGAAACCCCGAAAATAAAATACAAAAAAAAAATATAAGGAGCCTGAGCAGTTACTGTGTGAATTTCGATTCTGTCTGGCGTCTGTTCTGCGTCAGCAGCTCCAGCATCGTCACCATGAAGAGTGGTACGAGTAGTTTGAAATTGAAAATGTCTATGTCTATGTCTCTGGCCCCGGCTTGGCGCTATTGCCAACTCGTCTATGAAGGGGTTTGGGGAGTGGCATTTTGGATTTTTGGGCGAAAGCGTTTTGGCCAAGCGGCCGTTTCGGTGGCTGGTTCAGAGTGCAATGCATTTAATGGAAACTTAAAATCATGACATTTACCATAAAATCTTGTGCTTGAGTCTTAGACGGAGACTGATCATAAATTTTTGAGCATTTGCCTTGAGAGCACATAAACGGAAGACAATGAGAATTATTTGTACATGTGATTTGACAACGCGTAGAGTTAGCTAGCATAACAGTTTATTATGATCACGATCATTCATAAATAAATTCTATATCCTACTTAGCCAAATTAGGCATTGTGTGGTGTTATTTAAAAATATCAGATACTGATATATCACATTTTTTGGTATTTATGTAATTTATGAAATATAAATAATATTGAACAAGTGAGAAGGCTCTAGTCGGGGCCGCCCGACTAGGAGATACCCTGAACCCTGTGATCTGTCTTTATAAACATTTCAACCTGTTTGTTTTCATATATATGTACATACTACATATATTCACACGCACTAATGCTTGTCGACTTACATTGCTCGGTAGCTGGGCTTGCCCTCACTACAGAAACTAAATCCTTGTTTTCTTCTAAACAGGACTTCGGTTTTTATGGGTTTATCGATATTGGGGGCGATTGGGGGGAGGTATCCAAAAGTCGGAGGTATCAAAATCTGCGTCTGGCTTACACAAACTTAACGCATTGCCTCTAGCTCTTATAGTCTCCGAACTGAATGAGTCCATGATCAGCTTTCTAGCTTTTGTAGTTTCCGAGATCGCTACGTTCATACAGACATACTTTATGGGGTCTGAGATGCCTCCTTCTGCCTGTAACATTTATTTGCATAAAATTATTATACCCTTTTTTACCCTTTTTTACCCATTTTCAATAGGTTCAGGGTATAAAAATGTCGATTTACATTTCCATTAAAAGTATTTAACGATATTTAAAAATTAGGCAAAGTAGCCATAACTCTTTTTTTAGTTAAAAAACTCTGTTTTAAAAATATCAAATGTATTGTCATTCAAAAAATTCAAAAACTAAAGATCTCAAATATTTAAAAAGTTGGCATTTTATATAATATTATATATAATATTTTAAAAGCTTGCATTAAATCCAAAAATGTATAAACTGAATAATATATATAATAATAATAAAAACAACTGTTAAATAAAAATCTTTTTTTGTCTTTTAATTTTCAACTCAAAATACTTTTGTTTGTTTATTGTATAAGCAAAGGCAAAAGGCATAATGGTAATAAATATTATTTATAAATAACTTTTCATAAATAAAATAATTAACCTAATTTGTCTAGAAGAATATGGTCCTAAAATATTACATACGTACATACATATAAACAAACTACAAATATCGATACGAAAAATACTCATAAAAAGGCCATAAAAACGCCACTTAAAAAATGGCTTACAACTAATAGAGCTCTTTTGCTTTTCCAGGTGCTTATCGTAAAACTAATTTTCCAACTATATATAAATATATACTGTATGTATGCATACTGTTATTATATTTGAATGTTTCAGCTTTAAACAAAATTGCACAGAAAAATGGTTATATGAGCATTTTGTGCTCAAATTAGTTAGTTAGTAGATAGCTGTAGCTAGCCAGTGAGTAATATCTATACTACACATAACTATTGTTATTATTATAATGTGTGTGTGTGTTTTCTTTTTGTTTTGAGTTAGATACAAATAATTTAAACGCTAAGATGACAAGTGGCAATTAATTTAAGTGTGATTATCACCTGCCCGTTGCACGCCGAGCCGCGCTGGGTATTTCCGAGCTTTGCATAATGCGCAGGTCACTAATTTTTTGGATCTGAAATGAGTTGATCAACAGAATAGAAAAAAAAATATATATAAATATATATATTAGAGTATACGTATTAGAGAGGGCGCATAAGCGTGTCTTTGGGCGCAAATTCCTAAGGCTGCACGATCCAGAAGATCAAAAATGTATTATGTTTTTAATTTCGAATTTTTTTTCTATTTATTTTGTGCTTTTTTTTGGTAGCTGCTTTGTTTTTGAACGTTGAATTAATTAACAGTTGGTCGCCAATTGGACGCTGATTGAAATGTGCCAATCAAATTGTACTAACCTCTATCCTCGACCGGTTCGGCGGCATCCGCCCGACCCGCACTCACCAGCGTTTCGGCGGCAAGTTCTACACGCGCCACGTGAGCACCGTGAAGCGTAAGTTGCGCCTGCTGTGGATGCTGGTGGTGCTGCTGCTGTTGGTGGAGGTGCGGTTGCTGCTGATGTTGCTGATGTTGCTGTTGTGCCGCCGCCAGATGCTGGGAGAGATGCTGATGATGATCGCCGGTCGCTGGCGGCCATTGCTGATAGGCGACCGGCACCAACGGATCAGACATCCATTCAAAGCTGAAGGCAGGTCCAATTGTTTGGGCACTAACGCCGCCATGGTGGGGCGTGGCGCTGGTGGGCGTGGGTGGCGTGGTTGTGATGCAGGGACTCAGCTCATGGGAGGAGCCAAAGCTATCCAGCGATGCCTTCTGCGCCGACTCTGACCAGGGCGGACTGGGATTCCATTGCTCAATAAAATCCGCCGGATCCGGCGGCAGCGTCTTATTGAGTAAACGCGGACGTGTTGGCACAATTGTCGCATAAATCACCGAGGCGGCAGCATCGCTACTGCTGGCCGCCGCTCCTGCGGCCGCCGTCGCATAAGCGGCCCCCGGATGCAGTGCGTAACAGTCCGGCTCCGGTGTAATGGCCGCCGCCGGTGAACGCTCTGCGTGCAAATAAAGCGGCTCCAGTTTGTTGCGCGCTCGTTTCTTGGGCGGCGGCGATGTGGCCGATTGCGTTGACTTTTGACTGCTGCCTCCAGTGGGCGTGCCATTCACCTGACTATAGTCGACGGGCTCCAAGCCCCCAATCGGCTGAAAGCCAAACAGCTGCTGATCCTCCTTCAGCTCGATGGCGCCGTCAGCGTGATAGACGCCCCCATAAGCGGCGCCCATGTGCGGATGATGGTGATGGTAAGACGCAGCCGCCGTTGCATGATGATGATGATGATGGTGATGGGCATGATGGCTGCCAAAAACGGTGGACATGCCCGCCGTGCCAGCGGACATGCCCAGGCCAACGCCGGCGGCACCGCCTCCATGCTGAGGCTGCTGATGGGCACCGTAGTAGCCGCTGGAGCTGCTGCTGCCCGGCGGCACACGCATTGCGCTGTCCAGCGGCATGCCGAACTGTATCTTCGACTGCACGGTGTAATAGTGATAGAGCCACGAGTTGGCCAACATTATGGATGCCTCACGATCGCTAAGAGGGTTTAGCGCCATTAGCTTGGGTGTCTACTCGGATTGTTGGGCGTTACTTACTTCAGCACCTGGTTGGTGCACACAATGACCGGTTGCTGTGTGGAGTCGGGACTGTCTCGCACCTGGAGCACCACATGCACCCAGGTGTATTCGCCACTGGAGCGCTGCATGCGCACCAGCAGAATACAGCTGCGATCCTGCTCCGATTGGGTAACTGCAAGGAAAAGGGGAAATGTGAAAATGGGCAGGCAGCAAGAAAAATCGGCAAAACTAATTATAAATCGAAATAATAGATAATTCAAAAATAATTATAATATAGGTTTTTACCTAATAATATTTATTATTTAAAATGGTAAAGAAAACTAAGTTTATGTTTAATACATATTTTTGGGATTTTTTTCTAAACCTCTATAGATCTTGTTGTTAAATTATTATATGTTATATGATGTTAAATTATTATATTTTATTATTATATCTAGGGCTTAGTCAAACCAGGAGTACTTTTTAAAATTTTTTCATTTTAATTTTTTTTATTCGCTAGTTTTTCGACATATCTTGGAACAAGGAAGCAAAACGTAGTAAAGAAATTTAGTTTTTTTTTTAGCTCTTACGATTAATTTGTTAGTCAGTCAGTATAGAAAGTTTTATATGTAAAGGTACTAATTATAATATTAATAATCTCGTGAATCTTTTCAAGCTACGGAAATGCTTGACTTCGAACAGTCAAAAGCAAATCGGATGGAGAATTTAAAATGCATATTTTATTTTTCCACTTATTTTTGGTTCAGCTTGACAAGCATTTTTTCATACCAAAATAAAAGGTTGTGAATAATTAAAGTTAGTCAGCATAGATTGTTCTTTATGCAGAGATAGTAATACAAAGATTAACTATCTTTAGTGTTCCTTATACTTGTAGTTAATATATTACTAAAATTTATATTTTATTGCTAAACTCCTTTCATTTCACTTTTTTAGTATTTTTGCATTTTTTTATCTATGGCATTCTTTTGAAATAAAATTTTTTCAGTACTTACTTAGCCTGTGTTTGCTTTGAGCCTCGCGTAAATTCTCGCTGTGTATCAGATTGTACCAGGATGTGCCCTGAAGCGAAGCTTTCTCATAGCCCAAATGGAATTCGCCACTGCAATGGGAGAGTGAATAAACAGTTTGCATATAGAGGAATGCATTATAAATGAGCCAGCGATTGGTTTATTAGCCGGATAACGAGCACTACTCACTTCTTGTCGATGTGTGCGATTTTCATATCCATGGAGTGTATGGTGGTAAACACATTGGTGGCGCCCTGAACCACACACTCGCGCGTCTCCGGCATGGCGATGGGTGTGCAGGTGGCTAAGAAGACGGGTTCGTTGCGACTGCAGAGCGGCAGGAATGACAAATAGTGACCCTGTACAAGAACGACCTGCAAAAACAGACGACTACAGCTTAGACTACGTTCGATATTGTTGTTGTCTCATTTTGGAGGCGGCGGCGGCTCCCACGAAAATTGGCGCGCACGTTGTCGCCGCTAGTTGTGGCCATTTTTGGGCCGGCATGCTTCGGGCCTCATAGACATTTTACTCTGATTCCATAATTTAAAAAAGGCAATCACTGAAATGCTTTTTTTTTTGCCAGCATACGCAAGCCGGACGCCGAAGTCACAGACACACACAGTTGGAGCTGCAATTGCAGCCTCCACACAACACACAACACACACACACACACCAGGCAGTTTCAGTCGTAGTCGGAGTCGAAGTCTCAACCATTGTCTCCCAATTAAAACGTGCCTGCATTTAGTTGCCCATTGCAATTGCATTTCGTAGCTTATGGCCGCTTCTTCTGCTTAAATGCAAATGCAGCCCGAATCCGAATCCGATTCCGATGCCGAAACCGATCCCAGTCCATCGATGACGCAGACATCGCCGTTGTTGTTGTTGTCGCTGGTTTGGTAAATGAGACGACCTTAGGCTGGGGAGCAGGCGCCACTGCCACAACGCTGTCGCCAATGTCTGCTCTTGTTGTTGTTGTTGTTATTGTTTCTTACTGGAAGTTTTTTATATTTTTGGTCTTTTGTCTATGCTCTTTGCTGGGTACTAGCTCTGAACTATGCTGACCTCATTCATAATTATTTATTGGTCCATTTTTATTGCATATTAACGAGTGCCGGGTGAATGTGCCGCATTTCAGTTGGCGCTCTGGGTTATCGCTGTGCCCGGTTTATGTGGGTCCAAGACTCTGGTAAAATGTTAAGCTCCAAACATTTACTAATGTGCAGCCTAATAGTCTTTAGATATGTTAATATATATTAGCCTAAAACCCGCTTACTTTATATTCCTTTTACGCTATGAATCAGAGTGTAAACTCTATGAGTAATACCCCTAATTTTCTGACATCAATATTCATTTACATATAATGCAAGAGATTCACTTTAAGCTGTAGCTATAAAATAAGTTGATAGTAGGGAAATACGTTTGATTAATCTGTTATTGCTATTAATCTTAATCTTTGCAAAATTGGTAAAATTTTGAGACGCTGTTTAGTGTTTACTCTTTAAAATAAAACTTCTTAACTTAAAGCTATATCTATAAAATAGCTTTAAATTGTAAAAATATATTTAGCTTGGTTAATGTATTACTAACTAATCTAATTTAATTATTATTATTATTATTTATAATCTAATTATAAAATGCAATTGGTTCAGTAGCTAAAAAAAATATCTAAAGGGTACAAAAGTACGTTTAGCGTAATTAATTGATTTTAATGCAGCAACAATGACTTTTATTTATTCTTTAAACTAAAAAATTGCCAAATAGGCAACGATTTTAGACGATTTTTACTGTTAAGCTTTAAGCTAGTGTCATTGCAAGCATTATCATTGCGACCTGAATTACTTGTGGTTATCTTTATTTGGCTGTTACATCTTAAAGTTTTTCTAAGAGCCTACACCAAAACAGAATCCATGTGGGTAAATGTTGAAGCTGAGAAAAACACATATATGCAACACTTCCTGCACTTCATTAAAGTGCCAACTTTCAACTTAATTAAAAACGTTTGCAGCAACTGTCAACGCCTCACTTTATCTCCATAACTCGCAGCGCGCATCTGCGCAAAAAAAGGCAACAAAAAAAAAATTGAAACAAGAAAAAATGGCAAAAAAAGAAGAGAAAAGAATAAGATATGCATAAAAGACCAGCGACCGCCCACAAGATTGTGACAGCGCTTTACACGGTAGCATTCACATCATTTCAACGCGTCTTCTCGTCTTCGAGCTCAACACGTTGACAGATTTGGTCTTGTCTGGTTGAACCTGCCTGCCTGGCTGACTGTCTGGCTGACTGGCTGACTGTCTGCCTGACTGAGCCCAGCACTTGGCCAAGTCAACCAGGCTTGACTGGCTGACAACTTCATATTGTGCTCGCATTCATTTATATTGTTGCGGCTTGTTTTTTGTCTTCTCTGTGTTTTTATTTTTTTTTTTCTGTATTTTTCTCTCACATCATTATCAACAAGCCGATGATGATCAAAAGAGGCGGCCAATCAGAGCAGTCAATAGTTAAAGCGGCACCCACCCGTTCCACATCAACTGTCATCGTTTGTCAGCTTATAGTAAAGCGTATGGCTGTCTGTCTGTCTGTCTGTCCGGCTAGCTGGCTGGCAAGATGTATGACCAGCCCCAGTCTGGTTAGCCGGTTAGTTGGCAGACGACGCATGCGCATGCCCGGCTCATGCATAATTCATTGCGTGGCTGTTACTGTGACTTGTGGCTGTGACTGTGACTGCAGGCTGCTCGACTCGCCGGTATCCAAGTGTTACACGCAACACGCTCCCAGGTGATTCATTCATCAATTTCTGTCAGAGACTACACGCGCTTACTGATACACATACATACGCTGTGTGTGTGTGTGTGTGTGTCTGTTTGTTGCACTTACCTTCTGATCACCGAAACGCATTTGCCGTCGCGCATTGCGGCTAACATTCATGCGACAGAGAAACATGCGATGCTCCCCCTCCAGACTGGAGGCGCCGCCAGTTCCATTGCTGGCTGTCGAATCGCCAACGCCGACGCCGACGCCGACATTGCTGCTGCTGCTGCTGCCACCTGGTTGCGGTGGCACGTTCCGATTTAGTTCGGCTTGTATGGTTGCATGATCCTGTTTGTCAATGATATCGTAAACGGAGTCCCCATGTATAAGTAAGTCCTCCTGTGAGAAAGAAAAAGAGTTGGACAGAAATATGGAATATGATAAATATTGATTTTAAATACGATAACAGTTTATTGTAATAGATTATTTTAAACTAATAAACTACTGTAAGAGTTTAAAACTGTATAAAAAGTTTTATATTTTGACATTTTATATTGTATAGTTCTACAAATTTATATTATTATTAACAATTCAAAAAAATATACTATTCCGAATCAGATCAAATTTCAAAGTGTTTTAATACTAGTTTATTGTGTAAGATTATTTTGGTTAAGTCTGCCTAAAAATTTAAAAAAATGTATATGCCGATTTGGATTTAAGTCCATCTGACTTAAATAACAATTTATTGTAGATAAAACTTAATTATAAATAAAGTTTTTATTTCGTATTTTATATTTACTTCTAATTTACCTAAATATATGTTTGAAACCCAAATATTATTAATTTAAAACGGGGGTCTTTTTAATTTTAAATACAATTTCGTAGATTTAAAAATGCATATTAAAATCGGAATTACAATTATTATTTTATAATGAATATAATTACACTCATAATATTGATTCATTTGATTTACTGAACGATAATAATTTTTGACATCGAATTTCCTGGCTTCTGAGTGGCATCTATTTATTAACAATCGATTGGGATGACAAATTTAATTTGTTAATGATGTGTCAGTTAATGCAGTGCCACTTTCGCACGGTCATCGGCTTTGTGGCTTGCATGTGCATTTTATTGTTGTTGACAATTATGGCCAAGCGATCGGCCAATATACAATGCCATGTTGTTGCATTTGTAATTTATTTATGGCCGCTGTCGTTACATGACACATGACAATGGCAACTTGTTATGGCAATATGCAAAATTCGAATTGGAATTATGATGCCCAAACAGCAGCAGCAGCAACAACTGCAAGAACAACTACAACAGGCGGCAGCAATTGCAACAACAAGGCTTCATTGACATTTTTGGCAGTTTGTTAATTAACTTTGCCTGTTGTTGTTGTTGCTGCTGCTGTTGCTGCTGCTGCCTCCGTTTTGCCCGTTAACTAACTGTGCGCTTGGCTTGCTGCCTGCCACAAATTAAAAGGTTGGGCAATCCACTTTTGGGCCCGCTCATGTGCACAGTTATTGTGCCGTAATTATGCCAACACATGGCATACGGACAATTTATGAACTCGCTTGACCATTTAGCTGCTATTGTTGTGGGTGTCCCCTGATAAGGCCTGGCCCAAAGGCCAAAGGCTGTCAAGTGTCTAGCTTACCAATTGGCCTGCCAGCCGCTCGCTTTCTGTATGTGTGTGTGTGTGGGCCTGTAGCTCTTGTGCCACACTCGCTTTTGACAGGCCTTAAAAGTGTAGCCCCAATATTGGTCTCCACGTCTACTCGATATGAAAGTTAGTCTAGAGTCTTGGCAACTGACGTTGCAACAAGCCAACAAGTTGCCGGAAAACTGTTGTGGCTATTTTGGCATTGGCTTATAGAGTTCAAAAAGCAAAATTTTATATTATTATTCAAGCACTTTTTGGCAGATCAATAAAAAAACAGAATTATCTGAAAAACATGAGTTAAAGCCCTAAATTAAATCTGAAGTCAAGGAAGTAAATAAAAGAACGAGAAACAAAAATTAATAATATAATAATAATAATACAAAAGGTAAAAAATATTGTGTATATTTTGATTTAATTATTTTGTAAAAATGTTACACATAATAGGAAATATTTGATTAAACAATTTTGAAATATTGCTATATATAAAGTTCTTTACTACTATTATTAATTACGATGAAAAGAATTATTTTATCATAATGTCAATTCATTTTAAAAATAGTTTTGATTGTTTAATATAAGAAAGAGTTAACCTTCACAGTCACTAAATTTAAAATTTATTCATGTATATTAATAATTGTTATTATTGTTTAATTTTTATATTTTTGACATTCTCGCGTAAATAACGATTTAAAATGGTGCCATAAGAGTTGTACATAAATAAGCTGATTCCATATTAAACGAAAATCGAAACCGTATGAATAATCTATCTAACTAATTCTACTGGGCACAACTGGGACAGCATAGAATATGATTTATCGGCAAAATGCCGTGATTTCTCACAAGCTTTTTGACAGTTGCTGCGGTTGTAGTACAGCAAAATTCATACGCCCCCTGCGCCAATCGAAGCCGGAGAGTTGCGGTAAATGGCAAGGCACATCAACATTCAACAATCTCTCGACATATATGTTTGTACGTATAAACGTTTATACGAATCAGAGTTTGTAACAGTACCTTTGTCAATGTCTGGCTGTTTGTTTTAGATGAATAAGTAACTGCACTGGCACTCGCACTCGTATTCGTATTCGTATTCGTTATGTAGAACGGAGATATGTCACATGTGCAGCATGCGAGTGCATTTATATATGCAGCTCAGGCACATATATTTATTTAGCTTTAGTACTTCAAATGCAAAGTGAAAGGCCACGATGTATAACCTTGCTATTTAAGCAGCGTAAACGTGCGATAAACAAAACTTGAAACAGCCGCAACAGCAACTAAAACAACAACAACAGCAGTGGCAACAAAGTTAAGCTGTTTGCAACAGATTTAAGGAACTTTTGTGTAGTACAAGCAGCAGATTTATGTAAGCTCAATGAATCGAGTCTCTGGCAGTCAGTTGTTGCTGACTTGTCAACGGGAGCAGCAGCCAACCGCCAAAGCAGCAAACGACCAACACAAAAACTGCAACAAATATTTGTTGTTGCTGGGTTGACATCGATGTTGCTGTTGTTGTGTTACTGTTGTTGCCGTTGTTATTGTCGTCGTCGTTGCCTGTTGTCGCTTGTCAGAGATTTGTATCAACGGCTGTAGCAATTTTAGCCAAAAACTTTCATAGACTGCGCTTTTCTAATTATTCGCGCAAATCTTTTTTTTTGCCGGGGGAGGAGGAATAAAAGGAAAACATCAACTTACCATGGAATGTCCCAGGTACTCGGCAGCATTATCCGATATATAGAGCAATTTGCCATTTTGTGTGAGCATCATGAGAAAGCCCGAGAGTGCCTGTAAGACAAATGAATATATTATGTCAAAAAAAAATATGGGTCATACAGGGTGTCTTAAAAATATATACATTCTCTTATAAATCTTTAAAGTAAAAAAAGGATAAGTATATGTTTATATTTATATTTATATATAATCTATCCTTATCTTGCTACAAATTACATATCATAATCAATTAAATTAAAAATATATTATTTATTACGATTGTTTTAAAAAAGCTAAAACGCTTTACCTGCCTAATCTAAATCTAAAAGTTTATCGAATAATCAAATTAATGCATTTGTGAGGGAAACACCCTCTATTTCTTGGCTAACAATTGTGTTGAAAATGCAAATTCATTTTCGCGTCTGCGCACTAATAAATTGTTAGCTCAAAGAAGTTGGCGGAGTTGACAACTGAAAATTGACTGCGCTCGCTGCCATATAGAAAAACACACACATACAAATATATATACAAATATATAGATATATATATTTATATGTATATATTTATATATGTATTTAATTCAGTCACGAGTGCGCACAGGTATGTAGATCAATCTGCCGACCATCGCCGAGTCGCAGCAGCCAGTGGCAGCGGCAGGCAGCTTGACTGACTACTGACTACTGTCTGCTCTTTACTGTTGTTGCTGTTGTTGTTGTTTGTTAAGAGAAGCATTTATTGTTTTCTTTTCCGTTTTTGGTTGTTTTTGGTTTTCTTTTTTTTTTTTGTATTTTGGCACAGCAAGTGGCGGTGGCTAAATGATTTCTGGCTTATGATATGCCACAGTTGCTGGCATTAATAGAGTTGTTTTTCCCTGGAACTTTCGGTTCACTAGTTGAGTTGTCAACGCGCCTCACTTAAATTGAGTTGTTGCTTCAACACAGCCGCAGCGGCAACGAGCTATTTTTAATTGAGTTGGCAACGCATCATTTGTTGCATCTGCAAAAATCTGATTACAATTGCGATAAGCCCACCTTTCTCCTATTTAATGAACTAAAAATATATCAAAACATTAAATCTTATATAATGTGAACATCATTGGTTAAACTTGAGGAATTTTAAATAATATAAAATGTATTTAACACAAACAATATAAAAATGAATGCATATAGGGCTCAAAACACTTAAGCAATCATGGTATTTATAAAGATAATTAGAGCTTGTTTTTAAATTAAATAGAATTGAAAACTGAAAATTGTAAAATATTTGTACACTATAATATTTCTTTTATTCTTTTTTTATTTTTAATTTGAATAATTTTTAATACTTACCTTCGAGAAGCCAATATTTGGTGTTGCTGTCTGATGATGTTGATGTAGCGCATTGTGACGCTTAAAAACTGCAAGATAAATATAAAAAAAATTCTAAATTAAAATGTAATTAATTTAATTTGATTTGAACTATTGACCTTTTGTGTCTTTTCACAGCCGCGCCCAGTTACATCCGGACCTAAACATCCGCCATTAGTTAGGGGTAAATCTATTTGACTATCTCAGTTTTTCCCATAGCACTCAGCATGTAATTTGTATGCATAAAACTTAGCGAAGCTAATTAAAAAAGTATCTGATAATAATAGACTTGGTCTCCGACGGCGATTGTTAGATGCAATTGATTGTGCATTCATTGATTATATTCTACATACAATAAGCGACGATCTTGCATTACAAAAACAAGTGAATCACAAAAAGAAAATGTGTCATTGTCACTGAAACGGCAGCATCAACTGCAGCAGCAATAACAACAATAGCAACAAAAATACGAAAATCAACAGCGATCACTGAGTGCAATTGCATTTAGCTGTTTGCAGCTGCGCCGCAGCCAGCATCAAGATCAATTATTTTTAAAACACTACGAGATACTCCCGCACCTGGCAAAAAGGCAACAGAAACAGTCACAGCAACAGCAGCAGCAGCGCAACAACAACACTAACAACAACAATCACTGCGGCAGCAACCGCAACTGGTAATTTCATTGAACTTGAACGGAAAGGCCATGAATGCAGTCAGATTTTTGTAGTGTTTTAATATTACAACAATACCAAGAAATCCGTTTGCTCCAACAATTTTCAATCGATTGTTGGCTAGGTTAAGGCAGTCAAATAAAGGGCGTGACCGCTTGCCGGAAAAAGCTGCTTGGAAACTCATTTAAGCGCTTGCTGTGATTTTTGCGAAATAACGCTACAAATTTCCATTTAAATTTTATCTCAATTCTAAAAATGTTTAAGCATTATGGTAATGAAAACGATATTTATTTATAAAATAATTATTATTGAGGTTTTATCTTGTATTGTTTAATGATGTTTTAATTATTATTTTTTGTTATAAATTTATTTATGAGATTACTATATTACAAATTTATGGTATAATATTTTTTGTTTTTGTTTTATTAATATTATTGGTTTAATGATAATATACAATTTATTGTGTTATATTATATATAATATATTTTACAGTTTATAAATATTATAATATTATCTATATGTATAAACATATACATTCAAATTTGGAAATGTATGTGGATTCAAAACTAGACCATTATATGTATATGTTTATTTGTTTTTTATATTTGTCCAGTTTTAAAATAGCTCACTAAGTAGCTAGACTGACAAACGAGGTTTTTTTAAGCTCCATTGATGTGTACTTGCTATAAAAGAACTTAGAACTAGACATAAAAAAAACTGAATTTGTTGACTCTTAACAGGTTAATGCAACTTTCACAGTTTCCCCCCGAGTGTACTATTTATACGGCAAATATGATAATACAATTCTAACCAGTATTTTTACAATGTGATTCAAGCCGTTGGCTAATCTGCACAAAACGATGCGCATTAATAATTGTTTGTGAAAACTCAATTTGGTTTATAAATATTTCATTAATCGCATATCTCAACGCGCCGCCACAGCCAGAATCGCGGCCACAACCACTGTCAGAGCTGGAGCCACACCCACAGCGACCCACACCCACATCCACAAAATAAATATATATAATGCCCTGAACTTGAAGATAAGCCGCGTGTGTTCGGGGGCTCCAAAAGAGATTCGATAGCGTGCCAATATTAACACAATTTGTGATTATAAATGCTTTTAAACGGTGCAATGACAATGAACAATAACAACAACAATGCACACACACAAAACACACACACAGCACACACCCAGAGCAAACGACAAGCTAACAAACGCCGACAATTTCTCACACTTAGTGCTCCAAAAAAAAAAAACATAATAACGAACGAAGACTAGCGCGAGGGAGATAGCAAGATGAAGAAGAAGAAAAAACAGTACTTAAGTTTAATTTTTTGCAATTTGTAGAACACATAAATCGCACATTTTGATTTATCGCAATATTTATAGCAATGCAAGGCAGACGTTGTTGTTACCATTGCAATTGTGAAATTGCCTTGGCTAAAAGGGGAGCGCAGCTGAGGCTCAGGCAACGAGTTCACATGGCCTGGCAAAGATGCTAGCCAAGTTAAGAGCCAGGCCAACTACACAGTATACTGTAAAGATGTCTATGTGTGCGTGTGTGTCTGTGTGTGTGTGTTATCTATGGGTCTTATGTACCGCACAACGCTAATTTGAAAAACAATTTTCGTAATTATCCACAAAACAAAAATAAAGAGCGCGCAATGCCTGACTTGATCTCGTTCAGTTGCGCCTGCGCATTGACCTGCGCGCATGCGCATTAAAGGAGGATGAACAAAAAAGCAGCAAAAATAAAAGAGAGGGTGAGCACGGGATCGGAACTGGCTGCCGCAGCCAGGCTGGCAATTTGCAGCCTGGGTGCGTGCCTAGACGCTTAGGCAATTACTTGGCCAAAAACAATTTTCAGAGACGGAGACATAGACATATGAATGATGTGGTATCCCCGCAATAACAACTACAACTATTCACTACTCAGTGCTCACTACTCGGTACTTGATACTCAAAGCTAGCGGTTTTTTCTTTTTTATTTTTTTTTTTCGTTTTTGGCTAAACGAATGCCTTGGCGCATGTTTGGCGGCGTGGGGTCCATGGCAAACTCCATGACTCATGCATATTCAATCAACGTGCAGCCAATTATCAACATGCATATGCATCAAGTTGCAACTACTCCACCCCCTCCCCCCACAATCCGGACTCACCTTGTTGAAAGTAGTTGGCTTTGCGCACATAGACACAGACCAGGGCCATCAGCTGCAGCTGCGACAGTCGCTGGCGCGTCGATTGTGGCAACGGCAGCAAATCCCGCAGATTGGCTATCTCCGCATTTATAAGATCCCGTCGCATCTTCGAGGCGCCCTTCGTCGATTTGTTCGCATCGAATCTGCAAAGGCAATAATCAAAAGATAGTTAAAAACGCAAAAAGGAGAGAACAGCGAAGACAAAAAAAAAAAATACAATTAGAATATATATGGGCACGTTCACAGCTACAGCTTAATAATGGACAGCGCCGACACTGGCCACAGGCGCATATGTTTTCACAGCCTCCAACTGGTAACTTGTGTACGCTTAACCCATGGCGTTGCACTGTGCCACAATTGGCATGCAAAAAGCAAGCTTATGCGATTTATTGAACATTTAAAGTGACTAGTTAATTTGGTATGCTTAAAAACGTAAAATTGAATTGTTAATAGCTGTTTATAATTTGCAATTTATTAAGGTAAGTTTTCCAGATAGTTTTCCTTTATTCTTACGTGTCATGGCCTAAAATTCGTTCTTTTAATTTTTAACAACATATTTGCTGTGTAAATTTTAGTATATCCCTCTTCTCTATCTTGTTTTTTTTCACTCGTCCTCGTTTTCTGTTTCTCAAAGAAGTAAAGCTCTTTTAACTATTATTTATTTGTAATATATTTAAATAGTTTTGTAAGCAACTTTTATTTATTTGTTTTTTTTTAATGTATTCTTGTAATAATCTGCGTCAGATAAATTAAAAAAAAATGTTGACAACAATTTTTAAACTCCCATAACTTTGTCAAAACTGAACATATTTTAAGATTTGATGGCATTTTTGTCATGATTTGTCATATAGAATAATTATACATTTAAAATATATGCATTTTTAAAAATAAATTTTTTTTTGTTTTTTTCGGTCAAAAGGTCATGTACAAAAAAATCATGCTTCAAATTGCGAAATTATATTTTAAATCGATTGTATTTATCACAATTAATTTAATAAACAAATTTAAAAGTGATTTTGAGGGGCTCAAATTTTTTTTGCAAATATCATTCCAAAATTGACATAAATTTTGACATGTAAGGATCCATAGTTTCCATATTGCAAACTCCCATAACTTTGCCAAAAACAAATCGATTTTTATGATTGATAACTTTTTGGTCATGATTCGACCTCCAGACTGTTTCTCAATTTTAAATATATGAACTTGGTTACATACAATTTTTGAGAAGAATTTGGTTATTTTTTTATTAAGAACTCTAAAGTTCAAAGTAGCCTATGCTGTATCAACTAAGGGTTAATTTGCTCGCACATACCGAAAGCGCATGCGAGATGCATAAATAACTCATCGCGCATTTAAAAATCATACAACTAGCAGCTAGTTGTTGTAGTTGTTCTTACTGCTGTTGTTGTTGTTGTTGTCGATGTGGGGCACACTTGCCACATGCCTTGTGCGGAAAATTGTGCAAGTAGGTTGGTCAGTTTTGTTTGGTAGGTTGTCTGGTTGTTTGCTGGGTTGTTCGGTTGTTGTTGGCGGCGCAAGCGTTTAGCGATCTGTCCGTGTGTACTTTTGTGAGCATATTATTTACAAGGTTGAATTCATAAATCATAAATTTGTCTTTTTATGCAGCGGCGGCGGCGGCGCACGCGGCGTATAAGCATTTTTGTTGTTGTTGCTTATTTATTTTTTTATATTTATGCTGACGTTGTTGCCATTGTTGGCTCTCGGTTGGGGCATTTTGCAAGCGGCTTGATAAATATTGGTAATATTGTTGTAATAACAGCAAGTGCCCGCGCCTTTCTGGCTTTCTCAGTCTGGGACTGCCATTTTGCCGCTGTTATTGCCTCTAAATGGCCATGTTAACATTTAAAACAATCACACACATGTATCTCGGTGATACACGCTCTCAAGTGTGTGTGTGTGAGTATGTGTTTGCGTTGCATGCAACAAACTGTTGCCGCATGCAATGCAAACGAGCGCCACGGCCACGGAACCGTCCGTTTTTTTCTTGGCCTGCATCCGATCGCCTTTGCCAAGCGGCGGCATTTTCCAAACTGTCCATAATAGAACAGATTTGAGCCGAATTGAGTGGTCCGCTCAAGGGGGGGTCACAACACACAACACACACCACACACTACACACACTTGCACACTCATGCACACACTCACAATTAAGTCAAGGTGATTTGTACAATTAAAACGAATATTGATTTAAATGCTGCGATACTCGGCTGAGTTCACATAACATATGATTGGATTGCTTTCGACTGGCAATGACATGGGCAGCAAGTGGGCGTGGTCGTTTCATACTTGGTGAAGGGTCGCTCCAACTGATTGGTTGACTGATTTTGTCTACGGTTCGTACTTGAAATTGTTTGCGTTGACAATTTGAGCTTTTATTGTTTTTATAAAAATCAAACAGTTATTTCTAAGAATAAAATATTAAATTTCAGTGTAAAGACAATTGTTTAAAATTATTTTACCTAAACTTGTTAGTAGTACATTGTAATAAATAAAAGGCAATGTTGACATTTTGGTATATATAAGAAAAAAGATATAATTTTGGCTTTATAATTGACTAAATTTATTCGTATGATCTAAAAACCATAAATTTTCATTATTCATATTTATTTTGCAGAAAATTGTAACTTTAAATGAAGCGACAACTTTTTAATAAAGACTTCATTTTCAGAGTTTTAATTGAATATAATTGATTTGTAGTAAAAAAATCTTAACTGATCCTGTTAGGCCTATTAAATTCACAAAAGTTAAATTCAAATATAGATAATTATTTATTTTTTAGAAATATTAAATTAATTGGATTTAGATAAAATATTTTAATAATAATTGTTAATTATTTCAACAAACTTATTCAATCCATTTACTTTATGCATTATTTGCGGACTCTATAAATAAATATGCATGAGCATGAATTGCACTTTATGCACATATATATATTTTATTTCATCTTTTTAAAATCAATATCAGCTACTTATATCTACAGCTATATTTGGCTACGTAGGCGACTCATCCTCCCACAGTTGCATGCGCCAAGGCAGCTTGAGCATTTCCCAATTAGCTGAGTAAAATGCCAGCTAGTTGGCCATTCTGGGCATAATTAATAAGTTTTTTAAATATTTATCATAAACAAGATGCCAGGTCGGGCGATAATATGATAATGCTTATTCTTCGTAATGCACGCCAGAAAGACCAAAACGTGTTAATGGCTAACAACAACAACAACAACAATTGTAAGATTTATAAGTATGGTAGCCAGAAAACTCCCGCACATCTTTGGCTTGTAATCTACATCAAAATTTATCTGAGGTGGAGTGAGCGAGACATGTCATGTCATTTCTTAATATATCTATCGCTACCTTGAAATCTGCACTAAGTAGCACCAAGTGGTTGCTGTTGTTGCTGCAACTACTTACTGTACAAGTTGTTGTTGCTAATTAAAAGCATAAACACGATTCTTAGCGAGGCGTCAGCAGCGGCCAACCTGTGCCCGTGTTTGTTTTGGAGGCGGGCGTAGGAGCTGCCTCAAAGTTAAAAATCTTCCTCCCTCATAGCTGGAGGCACTGGTATTGGTATCGGTATTGGTACTGGGTACTGTGTACTGTGTACTGGCTGTGGCACTGCCACTGCCACTGGTTGCTGCCACATGTTTAATCTCAGTGTGGCAGTCAAGATCTTAATCAAGCTACTTGGCCAGCAGTTTGTTTTACGCTTCACTAGAGAGATATCCAACAAAGTTTACGTGCTCCACAGAAATTAGGCGCAAATCTTGTCGGTGTCATCAACAGCTCAGCGGTCTGGCGGATAATAAGAAAACGCAATTCGTCCACAAAATAGTGGGCTAAGACGCGAAAAATTCGAGTTACTTAGCCATGCCGTTGGGTCCACTAATTAGCACATAAAGCTTAAGCATAATGCGAAACTATTAAGGGAAATGCATTTTAAATGCGCCTCTTTTAGTTTTAATGGCGTCCCTCAGCGCCATCGTAAAAATCGGCAGTAAATAAATCACAGGCGCCCACAGCGCCAACAGCTGTATCTGCATCTGCATCTGTAGCTGTATCTCATCTGCTTACACACACACACACATAAACACAGAGTCGTATCAATCTAAGTTTAATATGCATGGGGCGTCAGTCAGCCCAAGTCAGTATTGGTCTCGGCCAGGCCAATGGATAGGCCAAGTCAATAGCAATTGCAGGCCAACAGAAACACGAAATTTGCGCAAATTTTTATTGCACTTTTCCTGGAGCGACTGCGGTTTACGAATTGTCTGGCCAGCTCGCACTTCATCTACAGTGTACGTGTGTATGTGTGTGTGTCTGTGTGTGTGTATGTAAGTATAATTTGGGCGAGTTTATTTGCCATATTCCCACGATATAGTTTGGTCCAGCTCAACGCTGCGGGCAGCTCTAATGATTTTCTGTGCAGAAAATAGTGCAAAACGGCGCATAATGAACGCGCGTCCAGCATGCAAAGCGGATGGACTAACTGACTGAGTGACTGACGGACTGACAGACTGGCTGGTTGGTAACCCTATACTGGTCTGGCACTGTGCTGAACCCACGCCCGACCACCGCCACGTTGGCGCACAATTAATTGCCAGGCGCCGCACAATGCTTCTTTGGTACGGCCCCCAAAAATTTCTTGGTATTTCTGGGAAACACTTGTCGGCTCCTTCATTTGTGAGTGTGTGTGTGAGTGTGTGTGGCTTATTGTCTGCCCAAAAACGCAACGCGTCTGCGGCTGCTGCGTAACCCGGTGGCAGTAATCGATACCTTGCTGTGCCAGTGCCGCTTCAGCTCCACTCAGATTAACATCGGCGACGTTTAGCATGCAAAAAATACAATAACAAAAAAATGAAGAAAACCAGAGGGGCTAAAAAAAAATTGAAAACGATCCTTGCCACGTTTATGTTGGCCATCTAATAACCATGGGGTGCTGCTGCTGTGCTATGCTACGGCCTTTAACCAAATTATATGGCCAGCCGCAGATCGCAACAGCCGCTCGAGGTTAGGTTTAGTATGTGTGCAAAGGTGGCAACTCTCTCAGCTTCTGATTTTTTTTTATTTCAAGCATTAGTTTTATGGGCTTGTGATTTTTCTCTCGATTGGACTGCCTGTCTGACCTATCAAGTCATTAAAGCTTTTTTAAAACAAAAAAACAACTAAAATTATCACAATTATTTTTTTTTATGCATAATATATATGAGAATCGCTGAGAAGGGTTGTTGTTTCATAAAGTTTTCACAAAGCGAATGAGTCAGAAATTATGAAGATGTTGCTGAAAGTGCACATTTTTTGTGAAGATGGAATGTATAATAATAAGATTATAAAAAACAAATAGAATACTTCGATGCATTATTATACGGTTTCCAAATTAACATCATTTGTACGTAAATAAATTTTCATTTCAATAAAAATGTTTACAGATTTAAGCTTGATCGTTTAATCAATACAGAAAATATTAAATCTGGAATAAATCTGATCTGAATCACCAAGCATTTTGTAGTTACATGACTGTTACTTATATTCTAACAAAACGTTTTAAAACTTAAAATAAATCTGTAATTTATAATAAAAAATCGACTATAGGCTGGTCAACTGGCTTAACAAGTTTTAAGCGTTTCCGTTTTATTTTGTTAAGTACAGAGATACTTGAAAAGGCTTTCTATAATATTATTTACAATTATAAATAGTTACACTTTATTGAAATGGTTGCTTGGTGTGCTTACAACTTAATTAATTTTTTTAATGCGCTCACAAATTTCAGTAATATTGATAATGTAAAGCTGTAAAGTGCTTAGCCTATCAAAACTACTCTTGTAATTTTATGATTATTTATATTCCTAAATGGGCAACTTTAATTTTAATCAAAATCATTATACCCGATATAAAGTTTATATGCACAATGTTTGTTTGCCAATTGCCACAATCAATTAAGATAACCAAAGTTACGACTTTGATTGTGACCATCCATATAATTTAGTGTGCATAAAAGAGCTACAACGATGACTGGTTAATGTAGCAGCTACTGTTTTTTTTTTTTATTTGGCTGCATATATTTTACCAAACAGTAAAAAGCCAGCACAGCAACCCTGGCACAACAGAGCCACTAGAATTTCATTTCATTGCCTGAATACACAGTAAAAAAAAAGAGAAGAGACAGCAAAAGAAAGATATCAATTGTTGTTGTTGTTGTTTGTTGCTCTCTTTGGGTTGTGTGTTCGATTGGAATCTTAGCCACAATTTAATGACGGACTGCCAAAAGCACACTTCAACGTCATCATCGACAGTCGCCGCCGCCGCCGACGCCGCCGCATAATTTTTCATATTTTTATGATTTGTTGCTACCGGGTACTAAACTCGTTTCCAGAGCGCTAACCATGGAGCTGCTACCGTTGGTGCATTTGCTTTCGATTATCTTAATTTGCGTGCGAAACTGACTTTTTTGTGCCGAGCAGCGGGCAGCGACTGCGACTGAGGCGTAAGCCAAACCCCAAATTGTGTGTGTACGGAAATTTTCCCATGACTTGGGTTCTGGCATCGACTACAGCTTCGGCTTCGGCTCTGGCTCTGTGGCCTGTATATATTTTGCCCGGCGGTGGCTTGGCCAGAAATTACCCAACTTAGCCAGAGCTCAGGCTCAAATTCAGTCCCAGACTTGCTAGTTGGTCTCTGAAAACTCTCGGGATTGATGATTGCTGCGGCTGCTGCACTTTACCGGCAGCGGCAACGGCTGGCAATTAGCACAAGGATGCCGCTGCTAAATAATTTGACGCGCCTAGGGGCAGAGCTTTTTTTCTGTGCTTTTTTTCTTCTTAGTTTGGGGCAGCAGATACTCCACCAATCTGGAGGGTGGGAGCCACATGGCGCACTTACGTATTTGCTCTGGATTTTATTTGAAGGGTATATAACAAAAATTCAAAATAAAACTGCTCAGTCAGAGGAGGTGCATCAATTAGCTTGGACGCGCGTCATCAAATATTGGCCCAAGCACTTAGACATATGATAAACATATACAGAAGATATCTGGTGCAACTGCAGTGCAACTGGAGCTACAAAATTGTTGTGGCTGTGGCCAAGGTAAATAACTTGCGCCGATGCCGATGCCGATACCGATTCGAAATGTGTTAATGAAATTAGCAGCATAAAATGCTGCTTGCAACGTTACAGATACAAATGTATCTGCGCCCGCTAATTGACAAAATTAACACCAATGGCCGCCCGACCCCACAATACGCAACAACGGTTGTATTTTTTTTTTTTTTTTGCTTTTCGGTTAGTTTCACTCAGGAGGAAGCGCTCAATGCAACTTGGGCCAGCTCTGTGGAAGTTTGTCTTCTCCTTAGCCGTTGTCGGTGGCTTCCTTTTGGCTGTTTGTCTGTTTGCCTGTTTTTGTTCGCTGTGGCATGTGTTAAAAAATTTCTTGGCTTTAATTAGTGTTATTTATTATTTAGAGCATATTGATATAGTTTTCGTTGTTTAACGGTTGTTTGTTTCGGTTTCATGGCGCTGCCACGGCTATTGGCATTTGCTGTTGTTGTTGCTCTTGTTGCTATTGTTGTTTACTCACCGCTAAGCGTAGAATATATATTTATAGAAATCCATGAGGTGTTGTTTTTTTACTATATCACTATTTACACATTATTTCTGCTGCGCGTGCGAATGAGTCGCGCGCCGTTTAAACACACAAAGAAATCTTTTCGGTGAAAATCTTTTAAAATTAATGCTTTTCGATATGGGAATTTCGAATATTTCACTTGCTAAGTGGCTGCACCGGTTGGGGAGAGCTCAACAAACCAGAATCTATCTATCTATGAATGAATACGTTGAACTCTGCTTACATGATTGAGTAATCAAAGCCGAAAGTTAAAAGTTGTAATTTTTTCATATAATCCAATAAATTTGTTGAATTTTTTGATATAATAGTCAGCTTGCATTTTAGTTAATGGAATTTGTCCTAGTTCCAAAATGAGTAATTAAATTAGTAGTTTAATGCATGCCATTTTGAAAAACATAAGCAAATTTAGTAAAATTGGAATAATATAATAAGAAATTCAAATAAAATAAATATTAAAAACCTGTTTCTGCTACACTCAACCGTTTTTTTTAAATCGCGCTAAAAGCCACATCGAAAACAAAAATTTGTATGTTAAGCATTGTTTACTAAATAATTTTATTTTAGACTAAAGCTTTCTATCAAAAAAGTGTTATCTTTGTATTAAAAACTTTTGAGTAAACTTCGACGTAATTTTCGTTTGAAAGCTATTTCATTTACAGCATATTTATTTTTTTTCATCTTCTGTAACTGTGTTACCAAGTTTTCTCAAATGTGCTAAAATATCTCAATATAATATGATCAGATATTAATCTATCAAAAACTGATTTATATATTTTATATATATTTCTTGCTGATGCTAAATGTCGTTAGAAGATGTCTTATTTTCTTCTTACCCTCACTTTACCTATGAGAAAATATAATGAAATAAAATGTTTGTGTAACTTTTCAAACAAATTCTGGCGACTAAGAGATTGCTTTGTGACAAAATGCTCTAATTTTGTATGATTTTGCCAATGGCTTCCGCTAACCAATTGGTCGCCAAGCAAACAAGCATACACCAACACAAACAACAACAATAAAAGGAGGGAGAAGAAAAACAAAAAAAAAAAAATTCAAACACCCACAGGTAGCACCCACACAAAAGACCAGAGGAGGCAGCTCCTTGTGGCAGGGGTGAGGATGGGGGCGAGAAGAGACGAAACCATCAACAGCATCACACGTGAGTTTTACACATTTCAGAAGCAAACGGGCAGCAGACAATGCGCCGATGCCAACCAGCGTATTGGGTTATCCTCGACATCCTGGTGGACGTGGCGACTACGACTACGACAGCGGCTTGGACTTGGACTTGGTCCAACGATTGCCAGCGTGGTAATGTCAATCGCACTGTGCGGGTTTAACTTATGGCAAAACATTTGAAGCACTAATTAATTGGAGCTAAATAAAATGGCACAGCAGCCGCGAAGGAGGCGAACGAGTAAATTTTGCGATTTTTTTTCGCTTGTTGTTTGGCTTTTATTTTTTGTGAATTTTTTTTGTTTTTGTTGGTTGTTTTGCGAGAATCGCAGAACGGCGTTGGCGCTGTTCGCTGGTTACCGGGTACGCACGGGTTTGCCATGTGGAGACGTAGTCTGCTGCAGCTGAGCAGATTACGAGTGCCAGATAAATGTGAACTACAAGTTGCCAATACAAGAGGCCATTAAAACCCGGCAGCAGCAGCAGCAACAGTTGCCACAAAAATAAAAAAATAAAATCCCAGCCACCAAAGAAATTGAAAGCAGAGCGAGAAGAAAAGCAACGCTGTGCAGTTTTTAGAACACTTAAAAGATACACACACACACACAAGCACACACACACTCGCATTTCAAATTGTATTGACAAATATCGAAGCGTGCGAAACAAATTGAAATTAAAAGTTTGCATGTTGCGCATTTTTGATGCGTTGCTGGCGCTGATTTGTAGGTCCAGAGATGTCCAGCGATAAGCCGCGAAATTGGAGCTATACTAACGTGGCTTAAATTGGCGCTAAGACTTACCTTGTAAACATGCCGGCTGCCTGTTGTTGTTGCTGCTGTTGTTGGCTTGCCTGTTGCTGCTGCTGTGCGGCTTGTTGTTGTTGATGCTGCTGCTGCTGTTGTTGTTGTTGTTGCTGTTGCTGCTGCTGTAAGTGTTGCTGCTGAGACAATGTGCTGGACTCATGTTGTTGAAAGTTATGATGCGTGTGCATATGTTGCTGCATGTGATGTTGCTGGTGTTGCAAGTGCTGTTGCTGCTGCTGCTGGTGTTGCAGCTGCAGCGCATGATGATGATGCTGCTGTTGCTGCAGGCCATGTGCATGCGTGGGCGTGGCCAAATGCGTGACTGCCACTGCGGCCGCTGCCGCCGCCGCCGCCGCTGCTGCTGCTGACAGCGCTGAGCCGGGCTTCTCTAGGCCACGTTTATCCGCATACATTTCGTGGCTGGCACGTTTGCAAATATTTGTGCAGTTGCTGAAATTTAATGAAATTAGAATGTCATCGACATCGTTTTTTGATTATTCAACTCGTTCAAAATGTTGTCTAAGTTCTTAAGCTAATAATAATCACATGCGTAATAATAGGTAAATGTGTATCTTAACAAAAGTCTGCAGACTTTTTCAATGCTAATGAAATGGAACAACAATTGTTGATTATTGAGACCAGACAATCACAATCACACACGCACATTCCTAAGAAATTGGTTCAGTTTTGTTGGCATTGTTTGAACTGTAGGCATATTTTGAGGGCGAGCCATCTAAAGAATTGATTTGCATTGTTGTTGCTCGGTCAACAATTGAGCTGTTGAAATCGCTCAGTGGCATTTGGTGGCCGATTGGAGATACCACCTATATGTCTCAGTACTCTCCCAACTATCGTATTATGTACTGGGTTTTGATGAGTTGGCAGTTTCGTAGCTCCACGCTGGATTGCATAAGGGAAAAAATGATTTATGACATGAGATTCGACATGGAGTTCGCTAAGTTGATGCCGAGGTTAATGAAATGCTTTACAAGAGTTATACTAAATACTTAAAGGGATTTCTGAACTCCATTTCACAAGCTTAATGCCCATGTCATTTACTATAAATGAGTCAGTTTAATTGGCCAGAAATATGTTTATATAAGTATACTCTCTCTCTGTTTTAGGCCCATTCAAAATTCAATTTAGCATTCAATACGTGTTATGCTAAATTGAAGAGCCTACACAAAACTAGATAAGGCTTAACTTGATGACGCATTTAAATTTAAATAATGTTTTGTTTCCTATAATAATGGAAAATTTGTCAATTTTTATATGCATATTAGACATTAAAATGTTATTTATGGATTTAAAAAAGCCTGTTCAATGTGTTTCATTGTCTTCATTTAAAACTAATAAAAACACAAATGGCTTATAAATTCTAAACTAAATTACGCTTGCGGAAAGCCAAAAATCACAAAGCTATATGCATATGGATAATTAAAAAAGTGTTAAAAAATTTACTTCGTTTAAATTTACCAAACATAACCCATATGGGTTATTTTTAATTTTGTATTATTGTTATTAAGAATTATTATAGATTTTCAATATTTAGTATATTTCCTTTAAGTTTGCATATATTTAGTGTTTATTTCGTACAGAAACAAAGTTAGCATCGTCTAAATATTATATATAATGTTTATTTTACTAATAAAAATACCACATATTCGCTTAAAATATATAAAAAAAAATTATTTTATATATAGTATTAAATAAATTGACAAAATTTGTCATGAATTGCTTAATGAATTGGCTTCAGTTATTATAAATAATTTAATTAATTGTAGCATTTAATAAAAGTGAGTATTAGACCATTCAGATGAACACTTACTGAAAAAAAATTCAACTAATTTTAGTTAGCCAAGATATGAGTTACCAAAAGCCATTAACATGATATTTTAAGAAACATATTAATTAATAAGACTTCTATTAATTTTGTATTTATACAAATATTTTCTATATTTTGTCGACCTTTTTTTTTTAAACAAATTTTCAACTTTCCTACGCACAAAAATACCTTCACTACTATCACTTTCCATTGTCATTACGCATGTGAAAATTGTTGGATGGCACTTTAGCTGGCGCCAAGAAGAAATCTCGATATACTCGTTTATACAAATATTCTTTGAAATGTAACAATTGAAATTAGTTTTGTAAATGAATTTCAATTTTGTACTTCAATATTCACTACCGGCTGCGGCCATCTTATGTTTTTTTTTCTTCATATTTTTTTGTATTTGTTTTTTGGGGCCCGGCTTTGGTAGACTGTATCTCTCTCTCTGTCTGTGTTTGTGAATATGGCTTTGACTGGTTGGCCTGGCTTAGTTGCAACTCATTGTCAAGTGAACTTATCAGAGCTATAAAAAAAATTTGTTCGAGTTGACGTTTGGAGTGCCATCGAGTCGGTGCTTGATTTGTTTGGAGTTGTTTGAATAGGGACCACCAAAAGTCATTGAATGAAATGAAGAACCCCGAGATACATTTGTCCGCGTGTGCGAGTGTGTGTGTGTACGTGTTGACTTTTGTTGTGGCTACATTTGCTCTGTGATTGTGCGCAACTGTTGGCTGGCTTTTTAAGTATTTTGTTATTTGATTTCTATCAAAGTTAATAATGAAATTGGTAAATCGCGTTGTCGGTTTTTGATTTTGCTCTGCATATATGTGAGTGTGTGCGTGTGTTTGTGTGCGTGCGGGTGCGGGTGTGAGCTTTGGCTGGGACCTTGGGGGTCTTACCTTTTCTCAAAAGATTTAATTTGCGATATCCATTGGGTACAGCAGGTACGACAGCAGAGTACACGATATGTATTTAAAAATGTATTTGCTTAATGCTTTTTTTGCATCAATTTTAATTTATAAATCTTTCGATTTTTCAAATTATGTTTTGCACAATGTTTGGGCACTTAATGGCAATGCCAAGCGAACTTATTGCTATATTCAACAATTTATATTTCAATTACAATTGAAATATTTTGCATAAAGATCTCAACTCTCAAACCGTTTTTATGCACAATAAAATATTTATTTGCTTATTAATAATATATTTATATATTATTGATTTGTATTTTTTGTTGTTTTAAATCATTCCGAATATTGCATATTTATGGGCCTTCACAACACTTTGATTATATCTGCAGCTCGACAAGATTTATGGGGGTTTCGTTGAACAGAATTATTTGCAAATCTAATGACGCGTATCTTCGGTGAGATAACAACGCCTCACTTTATAAACTTTAGCACTTATGTTTTGGTTTGTTTAGTACAACTCAAGTATCAAGAATCAAGTATCGAACGATAGGCCGAGCAACCGACACGCCGATTACCATTTCGATGACGATAACACTGAACTGCCGACGGCTTTAAGACGTTGTTGTGGTTGTTGTCGTTGTGCCTTACTGGCTATAGAAAATCCGTTCAGCTCGCCTCACAAAACGCTCTGTGTAGTCAACCGTGTAGAATGCGCGCGTGCACCTTTCTGTGCGGATCACCGAAGCGACACAGAAGCAACAAACTTGATTTCGAAACAGGTAAGGTAGCTTTCGTTCAGTTTCAGCTCAAGCCAAACACGCACACACACACACACAAGTTGATCTGATTGCGCAAGTATTGGTGTGGCTCACCCAATGCGATCGACGAGCGTGCACTGAGAGAAATTTAGACTAGCGGGAAGTAAGATATTAATGTCGACAAACGTTGTAATATATAAAATATATCTATGAAAACAAGTAATTGCTTTGATATTTTTAACAATTACTTTGGATTAAGTTAGTTTTTCGACATGAAATAAAAATATAGAAATAAGGTAAGGAGGAGGAGGAGAAGTTGGTAGAGCAAGTCAAAATAATTTGATGAAATATAGTAAGATATCTTTCATTTGTCAGATATATACCTGATTAACATAAAGATAATCGATATATAGAAAAATAGGCAAAAGAAATATTTAAATATTGGATAAGAGAATAAAATAAATTTCTATAATATTCTTAGAATGATATGAAAACATTTAAGCCTTATATCTGTATTATAAGTACGTTAAACTATACACTAACATAAATGCTCTGTTAAAATATTATAGTTATATACAAATTGGCTAAAAAAAATTAAGAATAATATAAAATATATTATTTTTATACTTTATATTTTAACAAAACAAAAAATTTAAATCATTTATGCTAATGTTCCGCTTGTAATTCAACATTTGGTAACAGTGTAAACTTCTGATCTTGCTCAGGTACTCAGTGGCACACACACAACCAACTGACCAATGCAAAGAGCGAATCGAGCCAGTTGTTGACGCCCCGTTTTACACCTACACACACTCGCACACACAAATCTAAGCAGGTATGAGTTACGCTGTGTGTTGTTGCCGGCTCTCGTAACTCATTAGCTGGTAATCTATTCAAATTAGCCATAAATCAATTAAGTTTGTAATAATTCACAGACTACTGTGAGCGTAAAATATGCACATGAAGTATTTGCCCAAGCGAATCGATTGATAAAATCATCGATTAGCTATATATGAATAATTCCTGGTTATTATTTGTATGACCATGCCAACCAATACTTGAATCGCAGCTTTCCGATGAGCTGGCAACTCTGCGCAAGCGCAGTACTCGCCTTTTGGTGTGTGTTTGTGAGTGTGTATGTGTGTGCTGCTATAATGCGGACCGCTGATTGGTCAGCATTCGTTAAGCTCCGTTAAAAAAGTCAATTTATAGTTTTGTTGTTTTGCTTTTGCTTTTGTTTTCGCTTTCCACCACAAAAGGCAGCGAATTTGTGTGTGCACCAATCAAGGCGACGTAGTCGCTAGGTGCGTGTGAGAGTGTGTAAGTGAGTGCCTGCATGTGTGAGTGCGTGTTTGAGTTTCTTTTTTCGAATTAAGTTGCCTTTTAATTGCGCCTAATTAACTAATTAAAATGGCGCTGGAAGGTGTTTGGATTTGAATTTATTTAGGTTATGTCAGATAAATTAAATGGATGATGTTTGTTTTATATTTTTAGATAACTATTATTACACAGTTGCCAACAATATGACTGACAATATTATGAATATAATTTAATAAGTTGTTTTTAGGGGTATATATTACATTTTGCTTAAAACCGGATTTACTTTGCTTTTGTAAGTATTAATATAATTGTTTAAATGATATTTCATTAACCAAATTAATTTCTTTTAGATAAAAATGTTATTATTCAATATAATTAAAATACATAATTTGTGTATATTTTGAATTAAAATATGTTTAAATTAGTAAATGTTGATGCTTAATATAATATATAATTTGTATATTTATACAACTGAAAATATCAAAAGTTAATTATTTGGGACTTTTAAATTTGAAGTAAACTAGCACAAACTTTGATAGTATATATTTATAGGTCTGACCCATTGGCGGAGGCACGACATCAGCTGCACATTCTAAAAAACAAATGTAAAATGCGAGTCAATGACTCGAAGACAGGACTCGTGTCTTTCATTTGATGGCTTAGAATTTCAGCTATCAGTCAGTTTTATGGTTAATGTTGAGCTTTCATGAAATGCCCGCCAGGAAATTAGCATATTACGAATCGAACATTAACGAATCGTGCATAAGTGATCGTCGCTATATGCAATGCATATTCAATTAGCCAAAACATTTAGGTGTAAGACAGCAAGACGCAAACGATTGAATACAAATTAAACCTTTAATTGGAAACAAATTGTGGCTTAACAAGGAGTTGTTGAACAATTTTTTACTAGGGTAGAGAAAATTTTGTGAAAATTGAACAACTTTGTGTTTTTAGCACCAAAATAGGCGAGAGAAGCGATGATTTACTTTAAAAAATAAATAAAAAGCAGTAATATTATATGTGTATAGCTTTATGCATTTTTATTTTTTTACTTGACTTTATAATTAATGTTTTTCGATTTTTAATTTTGTTTGGTATTTAATTGAATAATTTATATTTGCATAAGAATAGACATATTCATTTTATACAATATACTAATATAATATTTATAAATATAATATTTATATATATAATATAAATATGCTATTTAAGATGCATATAAGTAAAAGTTTCTTTACTAGCCATTCCAAAATCACTTTCAAATTGGGTCAAAAAACAATAAAATATAAACTTTATAACAACAAGGGTCATAGAAAACGGAAAACACTGTGAAATGTTCTCATTCAAAAGCTGAAAACAAGATAAAATGCAAAATAAACCCATTTGGGAAGCAAGCATATTTGAAAAACTCTTAAAATATATATGTGGGAATTTCATAAGATGTTTAGGCACAAACTCTCAACTAGTTAGCTTCTTTTTGGGTTATTTGTAAGCAACGAATGATGAGTCATTTGGGCAAACAAATCACATACAAATCGATCGGCCGCCCTTTGAACTAGACCCGTCGGAGGAGCCACTGGAAACATCGCTACGTGGTGAGTCAGGCACACGTTTGGCTCCTTCGTAGCTATCAGTTGACGGCGTGTGCATATTAACTAGGAGGCGTAAGTGTGCCTAGACTGGGATGGGGCCCCCATTGTCGCCGCAGTTTTTGGGTCAGTCAGGGAGCGGAAGTCAGGCAGCACGCGCCTGATTTGTGGCTTTGATGGCACCGAGCCGTGTCCACCAATTGATCTGGCCATGTTTGTGCATATGCATAGGTAATTGTTTTTGGGCTACAGGCGCAATGCTTTCATCGTAAAATTGGGCAGATTTCAACGCCTCTCACTGACACGCAGACATTCCGTTCCGTTCCGTTCGCTCCAGTTGTTGGCCAACTGTGGCCAAGAGCAATCCCACGCCTATAAATACGACCGCACGAGTCAAATGTCGTATTTCATTAGCTCATGTTAACGTTGGCGCAGCGGTGGGCCCTGGGTCCAAACACTCCAACGCCGCCAATAGAATTGTAAAATTGCCGGTTCAATGCGCCTACAAAAACAAAAAACAAAAAAATAAATAAAAAATAAAACCCGAATTGAATTACATGAAAATGCGCATTGCGTTGCGGAAATCGTACAAACTGGTCATGAAAAATGCATCACCCGGCACGCGGACAGCCAGGAGAGACAACGGAGACGGCCAGAGAGACGGCTAGACCATAAAAGTTGGGCCAGACAATGACGACAGCCTCTCTCTATGGGCTCTAAACTTGGTTTAGGGTCTGTTGCTGTCTGGTTCTCGTTCTGGTACTGGTACTGACTCGGGTTCCAGTTCTTGTTCTCTGGTACTGCTTCCTGGGCGAGTGATGAAAATGTACGACTTTTGCTTGCGGCGCTAAGTGTGCACACCAAAAATTTCAGCTCTTCATACATTGCCAAAGGGTAGTTAAGTTGAGTTACTTAACATGTAACGCTATTAAATTTAATTCATACATTTAAATAATTGATATAAGTTTACCATATTTCTCCCATATACCAGAGACTCATCTATATTATGGATAACTTTTTCCATATACATAAATAATTTAAAAATCAATTTAAAGTTCCCAAATTAAAAAAAAAACATGAAAATCATAGAATTTTTTGATAATTATTATTGATTATTATGCTCAGCTAGAGAATTATTTAAACACCTAAATTACCCGAAAGTCGGAAGAACCTATTTCTAGCTGTCTGTTTTTTAATAGCTCAGGCAAGTAAAATTAAATTTAAATTTAAATTTAAGCTCATAACATGGCAATTATTATTTAAAATTGGCACATATTAGCAAAAATGATCAAACATTTATTTAATTTCATTTGAACCAAAGAAAAATGAAATTTAAAAAAAATAGATAAATGATCTACCTTTAATGTATCTATTTTTTTCTTGACAAAATATAAAATCTTATTTTTTTTTATTATTTATTTTTTTAAATAAGGGAATTTTAGTAACGGTGCTCGTACTTCAAAACTCTTAACTCTCGTATTTAGTTACAGTTACACACACACGCATTGGAGGGAGAGAGAGAGACAGACAGAGAAAGAAAGAGAGAGCGAAATCGAGCGACTTGTTGTTGAGTGGTCCAAAAGGCGCCGGGGGCGATCAAACTTGACCAAGTCAATTCGATCCAAGCGGAGGACGACCGGCCGTCTAGGTGGTGCAAGCTGGCTAGCTGCCTGGTGGTGCTAGTGCTGGTGGTGGTGGTGGTGGTAGTGCCGACTGCACTCGCTGAAATCAATCGATTCGACATTATTATTAATTTTTCATAACTTCTGCTGGCGGCCGGCGGCTGGCGGGCCCAGTGTGCAATATGGCGCCCTAAAACCCCGGCTCGATGCCATGTGAAACTAATCTATTTGTGCGGGCAGAAAAAGGGCCGCCTTCAACGCGTCCACATCATCGTTGTTGGCCTCTTCATCGATTGCTGAGCATTGGTAGTCTCGTTTTTTTTTTTGCTGCTTTTAAGCGTGTTATCTGCTATCGCTGCGCTTTGATCTTTTACCGCTTCTGCTTTGCATAATAAATTCGCTATCGATGAAAACTAACTTGCAACCTGGTCGGTCCGGACTTCGGTTCGGCTCTTTTGGGGTCTCTAAGGGTATTGGGATTTCCCGGCAATTTGTTTGGCAGCGCTTTGCCAAGCTTTGCCTTTGGCCATTCGGCTGTTTAATTCGATTGCCTGTGCGATTTCTGGCCTCGGCTTAACCATTTTATTACAATAGCATAATTTTTTACTATGCTTAATGAGTTCTGCTTTGATTAGTTTTTTAGATTTTTGCCTCGTTGTTGTTTTGGCTGTTGCTGTTGCTACAGCTTCAGTTTGCGCCTAGGGCATTATTTGTTGTTTGTTGGGTGTCGTTGGCAAAGGCTCAATTTGCCAAGGTGGAGTCTCAGCTGGAACTGGAACGGGGCTGCAAGTAGTTAGCATTGGCTTATTGAAATGTTGTAAATTGATTTTTTCTGCGCCGCTTTGGCCAACAACACAATTAACTTAGCAAAATACTAAAATGAAAAGGTTATAAATAGAAAATATAGAAAGGAATAGAATTATTATTGCTATTATATTACTAATTTCAATTGAGTTTCGAATAGTTCGTCTTTTGTTTTTAAACATTGTCGAAGGCCCATTTTTTTCATTTGGTGCATTATAATAAATATCGATTTACATACAATATATCTCCACTCTTTATATGCATGCTTTTATCAACTAATGCTTTTATATTTGTTGTAGCTACAAAACTTTCTGCACATAAATTGAAAACTCATTTGAAAATACGTTAGTCAACCACTGCTTCGTGTTTTTATATACTGCTTGAAACACTGCTTTGCGCTCACTGCTTAAATTCAGTTTGTGTAAGTCAGTCTTAAAGCACACAGCTATAGGCAGTCTAAAGCTACTTGCTACGTGTTTTGCAACCGTTAAAATCAAAAAAAGTTGTACTTTCATAGTTTTCGCTGTTGCTTTTTATATAAATTACGGCAACTAAATTCGCTTGATGCTATTTTGGATGCTATCCGCTGGCCGACACTATCAGTGCACGTATTTTCGTTAATCTGCGGGGGGCCATGGGTGTCACTAACGCGCATATGATTAATGTGTCGACAGATATATATATATATATATATATATATATATATATATATATATATATATATATATATATATATA